>JAECZT010000043.1:0-54289 GCA_020055645.1 Tomocerus qinae | reverse complement strand
AGAATATTAATGCAACATAGATTTATTCCCGATCTATAATAGATATTTTCCTGTTTTATTTCCTTTTTTATAAAATCATAATTTTGGTCAGCACGAAATTAAATATTACATACCATAAAGATATCATGTTTTAAAAAATACATTTGAGATGTTATTGTCCATATGTGGCAAATTTCTCATTTTAAATACCAAAACAAAGACAAAATGAGCGCGCAGAATCTGTATTGCCGAAAGATTCTTAAAGCTGACTTATTAAAGCGCTAAGAAACTTATCATACCTTCAGGTGTAGTTCCATTTGTACTCGATGGAATGAAAGTGGACGTCAATAATTCTGTCGAAGTAGGTAGAGAGGTACTCGAAGGGATTTCTGTACTTGTTTCAATTGAGGTCGATGGAATGAAAGTGGACGTCAATAATTCTGTCGAAGTAGGTAGAGAGGTACTCGAAGGGATTTCTGTACTTGTTTCAATTGAGGTCGATGGAATGAAAGTGGACGTCAATAATTCTGTCGAAGTAGGTAGAGAGGTACTCGAAGGGATTTCTGTACTTGTTTCAATTGAGGTCGATGGAATGAAAGTGGACGTCAATAATTCTGTCGAAGTAGGTAGAGAGGTACTCGAAGGGATTTCTGTACTTGTTTCAATTGAGGTCGATGGAATGAAAGTGGACGTCAATAATTCTGTCGAAGTAGGTAGAGAGGTACTCGAAGGGATTTCTGTACTTGTTTCAATTGAGGTCGATGGAATGAAAGTGGACGTCAATAATTCTGTCGAAGTAGGTAGAGAGGTACTCGAAGGGATTTCTGTACTTGTTTCAATTGAGGTCGATGGAATGAAAGTGGACGTCAATAATTCTGTCGAAGTAGGTAGAGAGGTACTCGAAGGGATTTCTGTACTTGTTTCAATTGAGGTCGATGGAATGAAAGTGGACGTCAATAATTCTGTCGAAGTAGGTAGAGAGGTACTCGAAGGGATTTCTGTACTTGTTTCAATTGAGGTCGATGGAATGAAAGTGGACGTCAATAATTCTGTCGAAGTAGGTAGAGAGGTACTCGAAGGGATTTCTGTACTTGTTTCAATTGAGGTCGATGGAATGAAAGTGGACGTCAATAATTCTGTCGAAGTAGGTAGAGAGGTACTCGAAGGGATTTCTGTACTTGTTTCAATTGAGGTCGATGGAATGAAAGTGGACGTCAATAATTCTGTCGAAGTAGGTAGAGAGGTACTCGAAGGGATTTCTGTACTTGTTTCAATTGAGGTCGATGGAATGAAAGTGGACGTCAATAATTCTGTCGAAGTAGGTAGAGAGGTACTCGAAGGGATTTCTGTACTTGTTTCAATTGAGGTCGATGGAATGAAAGTGGACGTCAATAATTCTGTCGAAGTAGGTAGAGAGGTACTCGAAGGGATTTCTGTACTTGTTTCAATTGAGGTCGATGGAATGAAAGTGGACGTCAATAATTCTGTCGAAGTAGGTAGAGAGGTACTCGAAGGGATTTCTGTACTTGTTTCAATTGAGGTCGATGGAATGAAAGTGGACGTCAATAATTCTGTCGAAGTAGGTAGAGAGGTACTCGAAGGGATTTCTGTACTTGTTTCAATTGAGGTCGATGGAATGAAAGTGGACGTCAATAATTCTGTCGAAGTAGGTAGAGAGGTACTCGAAGGGATTTCTGTACTTGTTTCAATTGAGGTCGATGGAATGAAAGTGGACGTCAATAATTCTGTCGAAGTAGGTAGAGAGGTACTCGAAGGGATTTCTGTACTTGTTTCAATTGAGGTCGATGGAATGAAAGTGGACGTCAATAATTCTGTCGAAGTAGGTAGAGAGGTACTCGAAGGGATTTCTGTACTTGTTTCAATTGAGGTCGATGGAATGAAAGTGGACGTCAATAATTCTGTCGAAGTAGGTAGAGAGGTACTCGAAGGGATTTCTGTACTTGTTTCAATTGAGGTCGATGGAATGAAAGTGGACGTCAATAATTCTGTCGAAGTAGGTAGAGAGGTACTCGAAGGGATTTCTGTACTTGTTTCAATTGAGGTCGATGGAATGAAAGTGGACGTCAATAATTCTGTCGAAGTAGGTAGAGAGGTACTCGAAGGGATTTCTGTACTTGTTTCAATTGAGGTCGATGGAATGAAAGTGGACGTCAATAATTCTGTCGAAGTAGGTAGAGAGGTACTCGAAGGGATTTCTGTACTTGTTTCAATTGAGGTCGATGGAATGAAAGTGGACGTCAATAATTCTGTCGAAGTAGGTAGAGAGGTACTCGAAGGGATTTCTGTACTTGTTTCAATTGAGGTCGATGGAATGAAAGTGGACGTCAATAATTCTGTCGAAGTAGGTAGAGAGGTACTCGAAGGGATTTCTGTACTTGTTTCAATTGAGGTCGATGGAATGAAAGTGGACGTCAATAATTCTGTCGAAGTAGGTAGAGAGGTACTCGAAGGGATTTCTGTACTTGTTTCAATTGAGGTCGATGGAATGAAAGTGGACGTCAATAATTCTGTCGAAGTAGGTAGAGAGGTACTCGAAGGGATTTCTGTACTTGTTTCAATTGAGGTCGATGGAATGAAAGTGGACGTCAATAATTCTGTCGAAGTAGGTAGAGAGGTACTCGAAGGGATTTCTGTACTTGTTTCAATTGAGGTCGATGGAATGAAAGTGGACGTCAATAATTCTGTCGAAGTAGGTAGAGAGGTACTCGAAGGGATTTCTGTACTTGTTTCAATTGAGGTCGATGGAATGAAAGTGGACGTCAATAATTCTGTCGAAGTAGGTAGAGAGGTACTCGAAGGGATTTCTGTACTTGTTTCAATTGAGGTCGATGGAATGAAAGTGGACGTCAATAATTCTGTCGAAGTAGGTAGAGAGGTACTCGAAGGGATTTCTGTACTTGTTTCAATTGAGGTCGATGGAATGAAAGTGGACGTCAATAATTCTGTCGAAGTAGGTAGAGAGGTACTCGAAGGGATTTCTGTACTTGTTTCAATTGAGGTCGATGGAATGAAAGTGGACGTCAATAATTCTGTCGAAGTAGGTAGAGAGGTACTCGAAGGGATTTCTGTACTTGTTTCAATTGAGGTCGATGGAATGAAAGTGGACGTCAATAATTCTGTCGAAGTAGGTAGAGAGGTACTCGAAGGGATTTCTGTACTTGTTTCAATTGAGGTCGATGGAATGAAAGTGGACGTCAATAATTCTGTCGAAGTAGGTAGAGAGGTACTCGAAGGGATTTCTGTACTTGTTTCAATTGAGGTCGATGGAATGAAAGTGGACGTCAATAATTCTGTCGAAGTAGGTAGAGAGGTACTCGAAGGGATTTCTGTACTTGTTTCAATTGAGGTCGATGGAATGAAAGTGGACGTCAATAATTCTGTCGAAGTAGGTAGAGAGGTACTCGAAGGGATTTCTGTACTTGTTTCAATTGAGGTCGATGGAATGAAAGTGGACGTCAATAATTCTGTCGAAGTAGGTAGAGAGGTACTCGAAGGGATTTCTGTACTTGTTTCAATTGAGGTCGATGGAATGAAAGTGGACGTCAATAATTCTGTCGAAGTAGGTAGAGAGGTACTCGAAGGGATTTCTGTACTTGTTTCAATTGAGGTCGATGGAATGAAAGTGGACGTCAATAATTCTGTCGAAGTAGGTAGAGAGGTACTCGAAGGGATTTCTGTACTTGTTTCAATTGAGGTCGATGGAATGAAAGTGGACGTCAATAATTCTGTCGAAGTAGGTAGAGAGGTACTCGAAGGGATTTCTGTACTTGTTTCAATTGAGGTCGATGGAATGAAAGTGGACGTCAATAATTCTGTCGAAGTAGGTAGAGAGGTACTCGAAGGGATTTCTGTACTTGTTTCAATTGAGGTCGATGGAATGAAAGTGGACGTCAATAATTCTGTCGAAGTAGGTAGAGAGGTACTCGAAGGGATTTCTGTACTTGTTTCAATTGAGGTCGATGGAATGAAAGTGGACGTCAATAATTCTGTCGAAGTAGGTAGAGAGGTACTCGAAGGGATTTCTGTACTTGTTTCAATTGAGGTCGATGGAATGAAAGTGGACGTCAATAATTCTGTCGAAGTAGGTAGAGAGGTACTCGAAGGGATTTCTGTACTTGTTTCAATTGAGGTCGATGGAATGAAAGTGGACGTCAATAATTCTGTCGAAGTAGGTAGAGAGGTACTCGAAGGGATTTCTGTACTTGTTTCAATTGAGGTCGATGGAATGAAAGTGGACGTCAATAATTCTGTCGAAGTAGGTAGAGAGGTACTCGAAGGGATTTCTGTACTTGTTTCAATTGAGGTCGATGGAATGAAAGTGGACGTCAATAATTCTGTCGAAGTAGGTAGAGAGGTACTCGAAGGGATTTCTGTACTTGTTTCAATTGAGGTCGATGGAATGAAAGTGGACGTCAATAATTCTGTCGAAGTAGGTAGAGAGGTACTCGAAGGGATTTCTGTACTTGTTTCAATTGAGGTCGATGGAATGAAAGTGGACGTCAATAATTCTGTCGAAGTAGGTAGAGAGGTACTCGAAGGGATTTCTGTACTTGTTTCAATTGAGGTCGATGGAATGAAAGTGGACGTCAATAATTCTGTCGAAGTAGGTAGAGAGGTACTCGAAGGGATTTCTGTACTTGTTTCAATTGAGGTCGATGGAATGAAAGTGGACGTCAATAATTCTGTCGAAGTAGGTAGAGAGGTACTCGAAGGGATTTCTGTACTTGTTTCAATTGAGGTCGATGGAATGAAAGTGGACGTCAATAATTCTGTCGAAGTAGGTAGAGAGGTACTCGAAGGGATTTCTGTACTTGTTTCAATTGAGGTCGATGGAATGAAAGTGGACGTCAATAATTCTGTCGAAGTAGGTAGAGAGGTACTCGAAGGGATTTCTGTACTTGTTTCAATTGAGGTCGATGGAATGAAAGTGGACGTCAATAATTCTGTCGAAGTAGGTAGAGAGGTACTCGAAGGGATTTCTGTACTTGTTTCAATTGAGGTCGATGGAATGAAAGTGGACGTCAATAATTCTGTCGAAGTAGGTAGAGAGGTACTCGAAGGGATTTCTGTACTTGTTTCAATTGAGGTCCCGATGGAATGAAAGTGGACGTCAATAATTCTGTCGAAGTAGGTAGAGAGGTACTCGAAGGGATTTCTGTACTTGTTTCAATTGAGGTCGATGGAATGAAAGTGGACGTCAATAATTCTGTCGAAGTAGGTAGAGAGGTACTCGAAGGGATTTCTGTACTTGTTTCAATTGAGGTCGATGGAATGAAAGTGGACGTCAATAATTCTGTCGAAGTAGGTAGAGAGGTACTCGAAGGGATTTCTGTACTTGTTTCAATTGAGGTCGATGGAATGAAAGTGGACGTCAATAATTCTGTCGAAGTAGGTAGAGAGGTACTCGAAGGGATTTCTGTACTTGTTTCAATTGAGGTCGATGGAATGAAAGTGGACGTCAATAATTCTGTCGAAGTAGGTAGAGAGGTACTGAAGGGATTTCTGTACTTGTTTCAATTGAGGTCGATGGAATGAAAGTGGACGTCAATAATTCTGTCGAAGTAGGTAGAGAGGTACTCGAAGGGATTTCTGTACTTGTTTCAATTGAGGTCGATGGAATGAAAGTGGACGTCAATAATTCTGTCGAAGTAGGTAGAGAGGTACTCGAAGGGATTTCTGTACTTGTTTCAATTGAGGTCGATGGAATGAAAGTGGACGTCAATAATTCTGTCGAAGTAGGTAGAGAGGTACTCGAAGGGATTTCTGTACTTGTTTCAATTGAGGTCGATGGAATGAAAGTGGACGTCAATAATTCTGTCGAAGTAGGTAGAGAGGTACTCGAAGGGATTTCTGTACTTGTTTCAATTGAGGTCGATGGAATGAAAGTGGACGTCAATAATTCTGTCGAAGTAGGTAGAGAGGTACTCGAAGGGATTTCTGTACTTGTTTCAATTGAGGTCGATGGAATGAAAGTGGACGTCAATAATTCTGTCGAAGTAGGTAGAGAGGTACTCGAAGGGATTTCTGTACTTGTTTCAATTGAGGTCGATGGAATGAAAGTGGACGTCAATAATTCTGTCGAAGTAGGTAGAGAGGTACTCGAAGGGATTTCTGTACTTGTTTCAATTGAGGTCGATGGAATGAAAGTGGACGTCAATAATTCTGTCGAAGTAGGTAGAGAGGTACTCGAAGGGATTTCTGTACTTGTTTCAATTGAGGTCGATGGAATGAAAGTGGACGTCAATAATTCTGTCGAAGTAGGTAGAGAGGTACTCGAAGGGATTTCTGTACTTGTTTCAATTGAGGTCGATGGAATGAAAGTGGACGTCAATAATTCTGTCGAAGTAGGTAGAGAGGTACTCGAAGGGATTTCTGTACTTGTTTCAATTGAGGTCGATGGAATGAAAGTGGACGTCAATAATTCTGTCGAAGTAGGTAGAGAGGTACTCGAAGGGATTTCTGTACTTGTTTCAATTGAGGTCGATGGAATGAAAGTGGACGTCAATAATTCTGTCGAAGTAGGTAGAGAGGTACTCGAAGGGATTTCTGTACTTGTTTCAATTGAGGTCGATGGAATGAAAGTGGACGTCAATAATTCTGTCGAAGTAGGTAGAGAGGTACTCGAAGGGATTTCTGTACTTGTTTCAATTGAGGTCGATGGAATGAAAGTGGACGTCAATAATTCTGTCGAAGTAGGTAGAGAGGTACTCGAAGGGATTTCTGTACTTGTTTCAATTGAGGTCGATGGAATGAAAGTGGACGTCAATAATTCTGTCGAAGTAGGTAGAGAGGTACTCGAAGGGATTTCTGTACTTGTTTCAATTGAGGTCGATGGAATGAAAGTGGACGTCAATAATTCTGTCGAAGTAGGTAGAGAGGTACTCGAAGGGATTTCTGTACTTGTTTCAATTGAGGTCGATGGAATGAAAGTGGACGTCAATAATTCTGTCGAAGTAGGTAGAGAGGTACTCGAAGGGATTTCTGTACTTGTTTCAATTGAGGTCGATGGAATGAAAGTGGACGTCAATAATTCTGTCGAAGTAGGTAGAGAGGTACTCGAAGGGATTTCTGTACTTGTTTCAATTGAGGTCGATGGAATGAAAGTGGACGTCAATAATTCTGTCGAAGTAGGTAGAGAGGTACTCGAAGGGATTTCTGTACTTGTTTCAATTGAGGTCGATGGAATGAAAGTGGACGTCAATAATTCTGTCGAAGTAGGTAGAGAGGTACTCGAAGGGATTTCTGTACTTGTTTCAATTGAGGTCGATGGAATGAAAGTGGACGTCAATAATTCTGTCGAAGTAGGTAGAGAGGTACTCGAAGGGATTTCTGTACTTGTTTCAATTGAGGTCGATGGAATGAAAGTGGACGTCAATAATTCTGTCGAAGTAGGTAGAGAGGTACTCGAAGGGATTTCTGTACTTGTTTCAATTGAGGTCGATGGAATGAAAGTGGACGTCAATAATTCTGTCGAAGTAGGTAGAGAGGTACTCGAAGGGATTTCTGTACTTGTTTCAATTGAGGTCGATGGAATGAAAGTGGACGTCAATAATTCTGTCGAAGTAGGTAGAGAGGTACTCGAAGGGATTTCTGTACTTGTTTCAATTGAGGTCGATGGAATGAAAGTGGACGTCAATAATTCTGTCGAAGTAGGTAGAGAGGTACTCGAAGGGATTTCTGTACTTGTTTCAATTGAGGTCGATGGAATGAAAGTGGACGTCAATAATTCTGTCGAAGTAGGTAGAGAGGTACTCGAAGGGATTTCTGTACTTGTTTCAATTGAGGTCGATGGAATGAAAGTGGACGTCAATAATTCTGTCGAAGTAGGTAGAGAGGTACTCGAAGGGATTTCTGTACTTGTTTCAATTGAGGTCGATGGAATGAAAGTGGACGTCAATAATTCTGTCGAAGTAGGTAGAGAGGTACTCGAAGGGATTTCTGTACTTGTTTCAATTGAGGTCGATGGAATGAAAGTGGACGTCAATAATTCTGTCGAAGTAGGTAGAGAGGTACTCGAAGGGATTTCTGTACTTGTTTCAATTGAGGTCGATGGAATGAAAGTGGACGTCAATAATTCTGTCGAAGTAGGTAGAGAGGTACTCGAAGGGATTTCTGTACTTGTTTCAATTGAGGTCGATGGAATGAAAGTGGACGTCAATAATTCTGTCGAAGTAGGTAGAGAGGTACTCGAAGGGATTTCTGTACTTGTTTCAATTGAGGTCGATGGAATGAAAGTGGACGTCAATAATTCTGTCGAAGTAGGTAGAGAGGTACTCGAAGGGATTTCTGTACTTGTTTCAATTGAGGTCGATGGAATGAAAGTGGACGTCAATAATTCTGTCGAAGTAGGTAGAGAGGTACTCGAAGGGATTTCTGTACTTGTTTCAATTGAGGTCGATGGAATGAAAGTGGACGTCAATAATTCTGTCGAAGTAGGTAGAGAGGTACTCGAAGGGATTTCTGTACTTGTTTCAATTGAGGTCGATGGAATGAAAGTGGACGTCAATAATTCTGTCGAAGTAGGTAGAGAGGTACTCGAAGGGATTTCTGTACTTGTTTCAATTGAGGTCGATGGAATGAAAGTGGACGTCAATAATTCTGTCGAAGTAGGTAGAGAGGTACTCGAAGGGATTTCTGTACTTGTTTCAATTGAGGTCGATGGAATGAAAGTGGACGTCAATAATTCTGTCGAAGTAGGTAGAGAGGTACTCGAAGGGATTTCTGTACTTGTTTCAATTGAGGTCGATGGAATGAAAGTGGACGTCAATAATTCTGTCGAAGTAGGTAGAGAGGTACTCGAAGGGATTTCTGTACTTGTTTCAATTGAGGTCGATGGAATGAAAGTGGACGTCAATAATTCTGTCGAAGTAGGTAGAGAGGTACTCGAAGGATTTCTGTACTTGTTTCAATTGAGGTCGATGGAATGAAAGTGGACGTCAATAATTCTGTCGAAGTAGGTAGAGAGGTACTCGAAGGGATTTCTGTACTTGTTTCAATTGAGGTCGATGGAATGAAAGTGGACGTCAATAATTCTGTCGAAGTAGGTAGAGAGGTACTCGAAGGGATTTCTGTACTTGTTTCAATTGAGGTCGATGGAATGAAAGTGGACGTCAATAATTCTGTCGAAGTAGGTAGAGAGGTACTCGAAGGGATTTCTGTACTTGTTTCAATTGAGGTCGATGGAATGAAAGTGGACGTCAATAATTCTGTCGAAGTAGGTAGAGAGGTACTCGAAGGGATTTCTGTACTTGTTTCAATTGAGGTCGATGGAATGAAAGTGGACGTCAATAATTCTGTCGAAGTAGGTAGAGAGGTACTCGAAGGGATTTCTGTACTTGTTTCAATTGAGGTCGATGGAATGAAAGTGGACGTCAATAATTCTGTCGAAGTAGGTAGAGAGGTACTCGAAGGGATTTCTGTACTTGTTTCAATTGAGGTCGATGGAATGAAAGTGGACGTCAATAATTCTGTCGAAGTAGGTAGAGAGGTACTCGAAGGGATTTCTGTACTTGTTTCAATTGAGGTCGATGGAATGAAAGTGGACGTCAATAATTCTGTCGAAGTAGGTAGAGAGGTACTCGAAGGGATTTCTGTACTTGTTTCAATTGAGGTCGATGGAATGAAAGTGGACGTCAATAATTCTGTCGAAGTAGGTAGAGAGGTACTCGAAGGGATTTCTGTACTTGTTTCAATTGAGGTCGATGGAATGAAAGTGGACGTCAATAATTCTGTCGAAGTAGGTAGAGAGGTACTCGAAGGGATTTCTGTACTTGTTTCAATTGAGGTCGATGGAATGAAAGTGGACGTCAATAATTCTGTCGAAGTAGGTAGAGAGGTACTCGAAGGGATTTCTGTACTTGTTTCAATTGAGGTCGATGGAATGAAAGTGGACGTCAATAATTCTGTCGAAGTAGGTAGAGAGGTACTCGAAGGGATTTCTGTACTTGTTTCAATTGAGGTCGATGGAATGAAAGTGGACGTCAATAATTCTGTCGAAGTAGGTAGAGAGGTACTCGAAGGGATTTCTGTACTTGTTTCAATTGAGGTCGATGGAATGAAAGTGGACGTCAATAATTCTGTCGAAGTAGGTAGAGAGGTACTCGAAGGGATTTCTGTACTTGTTTCAATTGAGGTCGATGGAATGAAAGTGGACGTCAATAATTCTGTCGAAGTAGGTAGAGAGGTACTCGAAGGGATTTCTGTACTTGTTTCAATTGAGGTCGATGGAATGAAAGTGGACGTCAATAATTCTGTCGAAGTAGGTAGAGAGGTACTCGAAGGGATTTCTGTACTTGTTTCAATTGAGGTCGATGGAATGAAAGTGGACGTCAATAATTCTGTCGAAGTAGGTAGAGAGGTACTCGAAGGGATTTCTGTACTTGTTTCAATTGAGGTCGATGGAATGAAAGTGGACGTCAATAATTCTGTCGAAGTAGGTAGAGAGGTACTCGAAGGGATTTCTGTACTTGTTTCAATTGAGGTCGATGGAATGAAAGTGGACGTCAATAATTCTGTCGAAGTAGGTAGAGAGGTACTCGAAGGGATTTCTGTACTTGTTTCAATTGAGGTCGATGGAATGAAAGTGGACGTCAATAATTCTGTCGAAGTAGGTAGAGAGGTACTCGAAGGGATTTCTGTACTTGTTTCAATTGAGGTCGATGGAATGAAAGTGGACGTCAATAATTCTGTCGAAGTAGGTAGAGAGGTACTCGAAGGGATTTCTGTACTTGTTTCAATTGAGGTCGATGGAATGAAAGTGGACGTCAATAATTCTGTCGAAGTAGGTAGAGAGGTACTCGAAGGGATTTCTGTACTTGTTTCAATTGAGGTCGATGGAATGAAAGTGGACGTCAATAATTCTGTCGAAGTAGGTAGAGAGGTACTCGAAGGGATTTCTGTACTTGTTTCAATTGAGGTCGATGGAATGAAAGTGGACGTCAATAATTCTGTCGAAGTAGGTAGAGAGGTACTCGAAGGGATTTCTGTACTTGTTTCAATTGAGGTCGATGGAATGAAAGTGGACGTCAATAATTCTGTCGAAGTAGGTAGAGAGGTACTCGAAGGGATTTCTGTACTTGTTTCAATTGAGGTCGATGGAATGAAAGTGGACGTCAATAATTCTGTCGAAGTAGGTAGAGAGGTACTCGAAGGGATTTCTGTACTTGTTTCAATTGAGGTCGATGGAATGAAAGTGGACGTCAATAATTCTGTCGAAGTAGGTAGAGAGGTACTCGAAGGGATTTCTGTACTTGTTTCAATTGAGGTCGATGGAATGAAAGTGGACGTCAATAATTCTGTCGAAGTAGGTAGAGAGGTACTCGAAGGGATTTCTGTACTTGTTTCAATTGAGGTCGATGGAATGAAAGTGGACGTCAATAATTCTGTCGAAGTAGGTAGAGAGGTACTCGAAGGGATTTCTGTACTTGTTTCAATTGAGGTCGATGGAATGAAAGTGGACGTCAATAATTCTGTCGAAGTAGGTAGAGAGGTACTCGAAGGGATTTCTGTACTTGTTTCAATTGAGGTCGATGGAATGAAAGTGGACGTCAATAATTCTGTCGAAGTAGGTAGAGAGGTACTCGAAGGGATTTCTGTACTTGTTTCAATTGAGGTCGATGGAATGAAAGTGGACGTCAATAATTCTGTCGAAGTAGGTAGAGAGGTACTCGAAGGGATTTCTGTACTTGTTTCAATTGAGGTCGATGGAATGAAAGTGGACGTCAATAATTCTGTCGAAGTAGGTAGAGAGGTACTCGAAGGGATTTCTGTACTTGTTTCAATTGAGGTCGATGGAATGAAAGTGGACGTCAATAATTCTGTCGAAGTAGGTAGAGAGGTACTCGAAGGGATTTCTGTACTTGTTTCAATTGAGGTCGATGGAATGAAAGTGGACGTCAATAATTCTGTCGAAGTAGGTAGAGAGGTACTCGAAGGGATTTCTGTACTTGTTTCAATTGAGGTCGATGGAATGAAAGTGGACGTCAATAATTCTGTCGAAGTAGGTAGAGAGGTACTCGAAGGGATTTCTGTACTTGTTTCAATTGAGGTCGATGGAATGAAAGTGGACGTCAATAATTCTGTCGAAGTAGGTAGAGAGGTACTCGAAGGGATTTCTGTACTTGTTTCAATTGAGGTCGATGGAATGAAAGTGGACGTCAATAATTCTGTCGAAGTAGGTAGAGAGGTACTCGAAGGGATTTCTGTACTTGTTTCAATTGAGGTCGATGGAATGAAAGTGGACGTCAATAATTCTGTCGAAGTAGGTAGAGAGGTACTCGAAGGGATTTCTGTACTTGTTTCAATTGAGGTCGATGGAATGAAAGTGGACGTCAATAATTCTGTCGAAGTAGGTAGAGAGGTACTCGAAGGGATTTCTGTACTTGTTTCAATTGAGGTCGATGGAATGAAAGTGGACGTCAATAATTCTGTCGAAGTAGGTAGAGAGGTACTCGAAGGGATTTCTGTACTTGTTTCAATTGAGGTCGATGGAATGAAAGTGGACGTCAATAATTCTGTCGAAGTAGGTAGAGAGGTACTCGAAGGGATTTCTGTACTTGTTTCAATTGAGGTCGATGGAATGAAAGTGGACGTCAATAATTCTGTCGAAGTAGGTAGAGAGGTACTCGAAGGGATTTCTGTACTTGTTTCAATTGAGGTCGATGGAATGAAAGTGGACGTCAATAATTCTGTCGAAGTAGGTAGAGAGGTACTCGAAGGGATTTCTGTACTTGTTTCAATTGAGGTCGATGGAATGAAAGTGGACGTCAATAATTCTGTCGAAGTAGGTAGAGAGGTACTCGAAGGGATTTCTGTACTTGTTTCAATTGAGGTCGATGGAATGAAAGTGGACGTCAATAATTCTGTCGAAGTAGGTAGAGAGGTACTCGAAGGGATTTCTGTACTTGTTTCAATTGAGGTCGATGGAATGAAAGTGGACGTCAATAATTCTGTCGAAGTAGGTAGAGAGGTACTCGAAGGGATTTCTGTACTTGTTTCAATTGAGGTCGATGGAATGAAAGTGGACGTCAATAATTCTGTCGAAGTAGGTAGAGAGGTACTCGAAGGGATTTCTGTACTTGTTTCAATTGAGGTCGATGGAATGAAAGTGGACGTCAATAATTCTGTCGAAGTAGGTAGAGAGGTACTCGAAGGGATTTCTGTACTTGTTTCAATTGAGGTCGATGGAATGAAAGTGGACGTCAATAATTCTGTCGAAGTAGGTAGAGAGGTACTCGAAGGGATTTCTGTACTTGTTTCAATTGAGGTCGATGGAATGAAAGTGGACGTCAATAATTCTGTCGAAGTAGGTAGAGAGGTACTCGAAGGGATTTCTGTACTTGTTTCAATTGAGGTCGATGGAATGAAAGTGGACGTCAATAATTCTGTCGAAGTAGGTAGAGAGGTACTCGAAGGGATTTCTGTACTTGTTTCAATTGAGGTCGATGGAATGAAAGTGGACGTCAATAATTCTGTCGAAGTAGGTAGAGAGGTACTCGAAGGGATTTCTGTACTTGTTTCAATTGAGGTCGATGGAATGAAAGTGGACGTCAATAATTCTGTCGAAGTAGGTAGAGAGGTACTCGAAGGGATTTCTGTACTTGTTTCAATTGAGGTCGATGGAATGAAAGTGGACGTCAATAATTCTGTCGAAGTAGGTAGAGAGGTACTCGAAGGGATTTCTGTACTTGTTTCAATTGAGGTCGATGGAATGAAAGTGGACGTCAATAATTCTGTCGAAGTAGGTAGAGAGGTACTCGAAGGGATTTCTGTACTTGTTTCAATTGAGGTCGATGGAATGAAAGTGGACGTCAATAATTCTGTCGAAGTAGGTAGAGAGGTACTCGAAGGGATTTCTGTACTTGTTTCAATTGAGGTCGATGGAATGAAAGTGGACGTCAATAATTCTGTCGAAGTAGGTAGAGAGGTACTCGAAGGGATTTCTGTACTTGTTTCAATTGAGGTCGATGGAATGAAAGTGGACGTCAATAATTCTGTCGAAGTAGGTAGAGAGGTACTCGAAGGGATTTCTGTACTTGTTTCAATTGAGGTCGATGGAATGAAAGTGGACGTCAATAATTCTGTCGAAGTAGGTAGAGAGGTACTCGAAGGGATTTCTGTACTTGTTTCAATTGAGGTCGATGGAATGAAAGTGGACGTCAATAATTCTGTCGAAGTAGGTAGAGAGGTACTCGAAGGGATTTCTGTACTTGTTTCAATTGAGGTCGATGGAATGAAAGTGGACGTCAATAATTCTGTCGAAGTAGGTAGAGAGGTACTCGAAGGGATTTCTGTACTTGTTTCAATTGAGGTCGATGGAATGAAAGTGGACGTCAATAATTCTGTCGAAGTAGGTAGAGAGGTACTCGAAGGGATTTCTGTACTTGTTTCAATTGAGGTCGATGGAATGAAAGTGGACGTCAATAATTCTGTCGAAGTAGGTAGAGAGGTACTCGAAGGGATTTCTGTACTTGTTTCAATTGAGGTCGATGGAATGAAAGTGGACGTCAATAATTCTGTCGAAGTAGGTAGAGAGGTACTGAAGGGATTTCTGTACTTGTTTCAATTGAGGTCGATGGAATGAAAGTGGACGTCAATAATTCTGTCGAAGTAGGTAGAGAGGTACTCGAAGGGATTTCTGTACTTGTTTCAATTGAGGTCGATGGAATGAAAGTGGACGTCAATAATTCTGTCGAAGTAGGTAGAGAGGTACTCGAAGGGATTTCTGTACTTGTTTCAATTGAGGTCGATGGAATGAAAGTGGACGTCAATAATTCTGTCGAAGTAGGTAGAGAGGTACTCGAAGGGATTTCTGTACTTGTTTCAATTGAGGTCGATGGAATGAAAGTGGACGTCAATAATTCTGTCGAAGTAGGTAGAGAGGTACTCGAAGGGATTTCTGTACTTGTTTCAATTGAGGTCGATGGAATGAAAGTGGACGTCAATAATTCTGTCGAAGTAGGTAGAGAGGTACTCGAAGGGATTTCTGTACTTGTTTCAATTGAGGTCGATGGAATGAAAGTGGACGTCAATAATTCTGTCGAAGTAGGTAGAGAGGTACTCGAAGGGATTTCTGTACTTGTTTCAATTGAGGTCGATGGAATGAAAGTGGACGTCAATAATTCTGTCGAAGTAGGTAGAGAGGTACTCGAAGGGATTTCTGTACTTGTTTCAATTGAGGTCGATGGAATGAAAGTGGACGTCAATAATTCTGTCGAAGTAGGTAGAGAGGTACTCGAAGGGATTTCTGTACTTGTTTCAATTGAGGTCGATGGAATGAAAGTGGACGTCAATAATTCTGTCGAAGTAGGTAGAGAGGTACTCGAAGGGATTTCTGTACTTGTTTCAATTGAGGTCGATGGAATGAAAGTGGACGTCAATAATTCTGTCGAAGTAGGTAGAGAGGTACTCGAAGGGATTTCTGTACTTGTTTCAATTGAGGTCGATGGAATGAAAGTGGACGTCAATAATTCTGTCGAAGTAGGTAGAGAGGTACTCGAAGGGATTTCTGTACTTGTTTCAATTGAGGTCGATGGAATGAAAGTGGACGTCAATAATTCTGTCGAAGTAGGTAGAGAGGTACTCGAAGGGATTTCTGTACTTGTTTCAATTGAGGTCGATGGAATGAAAGTGGACGTCAATAATTCTGTCGAAGTAGGTAGAGAGGTACTCGAAGGGATTTCTGTACTTGTTTCAATTGAGGTCGATGGAATGAAAGTGGACGTCAATAATTCTGTCGAAGTAGGTAGAGAGGTACTCGAAGGGATTTCTGTACTTGTTTCAATTGAGGTCGATGGAATGAAAGTGGACGTCAATAATTCTGTCGAAGTAGGTAGAGAGGTACTCGAAGGGATTTCTGTACTTGTTTCAATTGAGGTCGATGGAATGAAAGTGGACGTCAATAATTCTGTCGAAGTAGGTAGAGAGGTACTCGAAGGGATTTCTGTACTTGTTTCAATTGAGGTCGATGGAATGAAAGTGGACGTCAATAATTCTGTCGAAGTAGGTAGAGAGGTACTCGAAGGGATTTCTGTACTTGTTTCAATTGAGGTCGATGGAATGAAAGTGGACGTCAATAATTCTGTCGAAGTAGGTAGAGAGGTACTCGAAGGGATTTCTGTACTTGTTTCAATTGAGGTCGATGGAATGAAAGTGGACGTCAATAATTCTGTCGAAGTAGGTAGAGAGGTACTCGAAGGGATTTCTGTACTTGTTTCAATTGAGGTCGATGGAATGAAAGTGGACGTCAATAATTCTGTCGAAGTAGGTAGAGAGGTACTCGAAGGGATTTCTGTACTTGTTTCAATTGAGGTCGATGGAATGAAAGTGGACGTCAATAATTCTGTCGAAGTAGGTAGAGAGGTACTCGAAGGGATTTCTGTACTTGTTTCAATTGAGGTCGATGGAATGAAAGTGGACGTCAATAATTCTGTCGAAGTAGGTAGAGAGGTACTCGAAGGGATTTCTGTACTTGTTTCAATTGAGGTCGATGGAATGAAAGTGGACGTCAATAATTCTGTCGAAGTAGGTAGAGAGGTACTCGAAGGGATTTCTGTACTTGTTTCAATTGAGGTCGATGGAATGAAAGTGGACGTCAATAATTCTGTCGAAGTAGGTAGAGAGGTACTCGAAGGGATTTCTGTACTTGTTTCAATTGAGGTCGATGGAATGAAAGTGGACGTCAATAATTCTGTCGAAGTAGGTAGAGAGGTACTCGAAGGGATTTCTGTACTTGTTTCAATTGAGGTCGATGGAATGAAAGTGGACGTCAATAATTCTGTCGAAGTAGGTAGAGAGGTACTCGAAGGGATTTCTGTACTTGTTTCAATTGAGGTCGATGGAATGAAAGTGGACGTCAATAATTCTGTCGAAGTAGGTAGAGAGGTACTCGAAGGGATTTCTGTACTTGTTTCAATTGAGGTCGATGGAATGAAAGTGGACGTCAATAATTCTGTCGAAGTAGGTAGAGAGGTACTCGAAGGGATTTCTGTACTTGTTTCAATTGAGGTCGATGGAATGAAAGTGGACGTCAATAATTCTGTCGAAGTAGGTAGAGAGGTACTCGAAGGGATTTCTGTACTTGTTTCAATTGAGGTCGATGGAATGAAAGTGGACGTCAATAATTCTGTCGAAGTAGGTAGAGAGGTACTCGAAGGGATTTCTGTACTTGTTTCAATTGAGGTCGATGGAATGAAAGTGGACGTCAATAATTCTGTCGAAGTAGGTAGAGAGGTACTCGAAGGGATTTCTGTACTTGTTTCAATTGAGGTCGATGGAATGAAAGTGGACGTCAATAATTCTGTCGAAGTAGGTAGAGAGGTACTCGAAGGGATTTCTGTACTTGTTTCAATTGAGGTCGATGGAATGAAAGTGGACGTCAATAATTCTGTCGAAGTAGGTAGAGAGGTACTCGAAGGGATTTCTGTACTTGTTTCAATTGAGGTCGATGGAATGAAAGTGGACGTCAATAATTCTGTCGAAGTAGGTAGAGAGGTACTCGAAGGGATTTCTGTACTTGTTTCAATTGAGGTCGATGGAATGAAAGTGGACGTCAATAATTCTGTCGAAGTAGGTAGAGAGGTACTCGAAGGGATTTCTGTACTTGTTTCAATTGAGGTCGATGGAATGAAAGTGGACGTCAATAATTCTGTCGAAGTAGGTAGAGAGGTACTCGAAGGGATTTCTGTACTTGTTTCAATTGAGGTCGATGGAATGAAAGTGGACGTCAATAATTCTGTCGAAGTAGGTAGAGAGGTACTCGAAGGGATTTCTGTACTTGTTTCAATTGAGGTCGATGGAATGAAAGTGGACGTCAATAATTCTGTCGAAGTAGGTAGAGAGGTACTCGAAGGGATTTCTGTACTTGTTTCAATTGAGGTCGATGGAATGAAAGTGGACGTCAATAATTCTGTCGAAGTAGGTAGAGAGGTACTCGAAGGGATTTCTGTACTTGTTTCAATTGAGGTCGATGGAATGAAAGTGGACGTCAATAATTCTGTCGAAGTAGGTAGAGAGGTACTCGAAGGGATTTCTGTACTTGTTTCAATTGAGGTCGATGGAATGAAAGTGGACGTCAATAATTCTGTCGAAGTAGGTAGAGAGGTACTCGAAGGGATTTCTGTACTTGTTTCAATTGAGGTCGATGGAATGAAAGTGGACGTCAATAATTCTGTCGAAGTAGGTAGAGAGGTACTCGAAGGGATTTCTGTACTTGTTTCAATTGAGGTCGATGGAATGAAAGTGGACGTCAATAATTCTGTCGAAGTAGGTAGAGAGGTACTCGAAGGGATTTCTGTACTTGTTTCAATTGAGGTCGATGGAATGAAAGTGGACGTCAATAATTCTGTCGAAGTAGGTAGAGAGGTACTCGAAGGGATTTCTGTACTTGTTTCAATTGAGGTCGATGGAATGAAAGTGGACGTCAATAATTCTGTCGAAGTAGGTAGAGAGGTACTCGAAGGGATTTCTGTACTTGTTTCAATTGAGGTCGATGGAATGAAAGTGGACGTCAATAATTCTGTCGAAGTAGGTAGAGAGGTACTCGAAGGGATTTCTGTACTTGTTTCAATTGAGGTCGATGGAATGAAAGTGGACGTCAATAATTCTGTCGAAGTAGGTAGAGAGGTACTCGAAGGGATTTCTGTACTTGTTTCAATTGAGGTCGATGGAATGAAAGTGGACGTCAATAATTCTGTCGAAGTAGGTAGAGAGGTACTCGAAGGGATTTCTGTACTTGTTTCAATTGAGGTCGATGGAATGAAAGTGGACGTCAATAATTCTGTCGAAGTAGGTAGAGAGGTACTCGAAGGGATTTCTGTACTTGTTTCAATTGAGGTCGATGGAATGAAAGTGGACGTCAATAATTCTGTCGAAGTAGGTAGAGAGGTACTCGAAGGGATTTCTGTACTTGTTTCAATTGAGGTCGATGGAATGAAAGTGGACGTCAATAATTCTGTCGAAGTAGGTAGAGAGGTACTCGAAGGGATTTCTGTACTTGTTTCAATTGAGGTCGATGGAATGAAAGTGGACGTCAATAATTCTGTCGAAGTAGGTAGAGAGGTACTCGAAGGGATTTCTGTACTTGTTTCAATTGAGGTCGATGGAATGAAAGTGGACGTCAATAATTCTGTCGAAGTAGGTAGAGAGGTACTCGAAGGGATTTCTGTACTTGTTTCAATTGAGGTCGATGGAATGAAAGTGGACGTCAATAATTCTGTCGAAGTAGGTAGAGAGGTACTCGAAGGGATTTCTGTACTTGTTTCAATTGAGGTCGATGGAATGAAAGTGGACGTCAATAATTCTGTCGAAGTAGGTAGAGAGGTACTCGAAGGGATTTCTGTACTTGTTTCAATTGAGGTCGATGGAATGAAAGTGGACGTCAATAATTCTGTCGAAGTAGGTAGAGAGGTACTCGAAGGGATTTCTGTACTTGTTTCAATTGAGGTCGATGGAATGAAAGTGGACGTCAATAATTCTGTCGAAGTAGGTAGAGAGGTACTCGAAGGGATTTCTGTACTTGTTTCAATTGAGGTCGATGGAATGAAAGTGGACGTCAATAATTCTGTCGAAGTAGGTAGAGAGGTACTCGAAGGGATTTCTGTACTTGTTTCAATTGAGGTCGATGGAATGAAAGTGGACGTCAATAATTCTGTCGAAGTAGGTAGAGAGGTACTCGAAGGGATTTCTGTACTTGTTTCAATTGAGGTCGATGGAATGAAAGTGGACGTCAATAATTCTGTCGAAGTAGGTAGAGAGGTACTCGAAGGGATTTCTGTACTTGTTTCAATTGAGGTCGATGGAATGAAAGTGGACGTCAATAATTCTGTCGAAGTAGGTAGAGAGGTACTCGAAGGGATTTCTGTACTTGTTTCAATTGAGGTCGATGGAATGAAAGTGGACGTCAATAATTCTGTCGAAGTAGGTAGAGAGGTACTCGAAGGGATTTCTGTACTTGTTTCAATTGAGGTCGATGGAATGAAAGTGGACGTCAATAATTCTGTCGAAGTAGGTAGAGAGGTACTCGAAGGGATTTCTGTACTTGTTTCAATTGAGGTCGATGGAATGAAAGTGGACGTCAATAATTCTGTCGAAGTAGGTAGAGAGGTACTCGAAGGGATTTCTGTACTTGTTTCAATTGAGGTCGATGGAATGAAAGTGGACGTCAATAATTCTGTCGAAGTAGGTAGAGAGGTACTCGAAGGGATTTCTGTACTTGTTTCAATTGAGGTCGATGGAATGAAAGTGGACGTCAATAATTCTGTCGAAGTAGGTAGAGAGGTACTCGAAGGGATTTCTGTACTTGTTTCAATTGAGGTCGATGGAATGAAAGTGGACGTCAATAATTCTGTCGAAGTAGGTAGAGAGGTACTCGAAGGGATTTCTGTACTTGTTTCAATTGAGGTCGATGGAATGAAAGTGGACGTCAATAATTCTGTCGAAGTAGGTAGAGAGGTACTCGAAGGGATTTCTGTACTTGTTTCAATTGAGGTCGATGGAATGAAAGTGGACGTCAATAATTCTGTCGAAGTAGGTAGAGAGGTACTCGAAGGGATTTCTGTACTTGTTTCAATTGAGGTCGATGGAATGAAAGTGGACGTCAATAATTCTGTCGAAGTAGGTAGAGAGGTACTCGAAGGGATTTCTGTACTTGTTTCAATTGAGGTCGATGGAATGAAAGTGGACGTCAATAATTCTGTCGAAGTAGGTAGAGAGGTACTCGAAGGGATTTCTGTACTTGTTTCAATTGAGGTCGATGGAATGAAAGTGGACGTCAATAATTCTGTCGAAGTAGGTAGAGAGGTACTCGAAGGGATTTCTGTACTTGTTTCAATTGAGGTCGATGGAATGAAAGTGGACGTCAATAATTCTGTCGAAGTAGGTAGAGAGGTACTCGAAGGGATTTCTGTACTTGTTTCAATTGAGGTCGATGGAATGAAAGTGGACGTCAATAATTCTGTCGAAGTAGGTAGAGAGGTACTCGAAGGGATTTCTGTACTTGTTTCAATTGAGGTCGATGGAATGAAAGTGGACGTCAATAATTCTGTCGAAGTAGGTAGAGAGGTACTCGAAGGGATTTCTGTACTTGTTTCAATTGAGGTCGATGGAATGAAAGTGGACGTCAATAATTCTGTCGAAGTAGGTAGAGAGGTACTCGAAGGGATTTCTGTACTTGTTTCAATTGAGGTCGATGGAATGAAAGTGGACGTCAATAATTCTGTCGAAGTAGGTAGAGAGGTACTCGAAGGGATTTCTGTACTTGTTTCAATTGAGGTCGATGGAATGAAAGTGGACGTCAATAATTCTGTCGAAGTAGGTAGAGAGGTACTCGAAGGGATTTCTGTACTTGTTTCAATTGAGGTCGATGGAATGAAAGTGGACGTCAATAATTCTGTCGAAGTAGGTAGAGAGGTACTCGAAGGGATTTCTGTACTTGTTTCAATTGAGGTCGATGGAATGAAAGTGGACGTCAATAATTCTGTCGAAGTAGGTAGAGAGGTACTCGAAGGGATTTCTGTACTTGTTTCAATTGAGGTCGATGGAATGAAAGTGGACGTCAATAATTCTGTCGAAGTAGGTAGAGAGGTACTCGAAGGGATTTCTGTACTTGTTTCAATTGAGGTCGATGGAATGAAAGTGGACGTCAATAATTCTGTCGAAGTAGGTAGAGAGGTACTCGAAGGGATTTCTGTACTTGTTTCAATTGAGGTCGATGGAATGAAAGTGGACGTCAATAATTCTGTCGAAGTAGGTAGAGAGGTACTCGAAGGGATTTCTGTACTTGTTTCAATTGAGGTCGATGGAATGAAAGTGGACGTCAATAATTCTGTCGAAGTAGGTAGAGAGGTACTCGAAGGGATTTCTGTACTTGTTTCAATTGAGGTCGATGGAATGAAAGTGGACGTCAATAATTCTGTCGAAGTAGGTAGAGAGGTACTCGAAGGGATTTCTGTACTTGTTTCAATTGAGGTCGATGGAATGAAAGTGGACGTCAATAATTCTGTCGAAGTAGGTAGAGAGGTACTCGAAGGGATTTCTGTACTTGTTTCAATTGAGGTCGATGGAATGAAAGTGGACGTCAATAATTCTGTCGAAGTAGGTAGAGAGGTACTCGAAGGGATTTCTGTACTTGTTTCAATTGAGGTCGATGGAATGAAAGTGGACGTCAATAATTCTGTCGAAGTAGGTAGAGAGGTACTCGAAGGGATTTCTGTACTTGTTTCAATTGAGGTCGATGGAATGAAAGTGGACGTCAATAATTCTGTCGAAGTAGGTAGAGAGGTACTCGAAGGGATTTCTGTACTTGTTTCAATTGAGGTCGATGGAATGAAAGTGGACGTCAATAATTCTGTCGAAGTAGGTAGAGAGGTACTCGAAGGGATTTCTGTACTTGTTTCAATTGAGGTCGATGGAATGAAAGTGGACGTCAATAATTCTGTCGAAGTAGGTAGAGAGGTACTCGAAGGGATTTCTGTACTTGTTTCAATTGAGGTCGATGGAATGAAAGTGGACGTCAATAATTCTGTCGAAGTAGGTAGAGAGGTACTCGAAGAAGGATTTCTGTACTTGTTTCAATTGAGGTCGATGGAATGAAAGTGGACGTCAATAATTCTGTCGAAGTAGGTAGAGAGGTACTCGAAGGGATTTCTGTACTTGTTTCAATTGAGGTCGATGGAATGAAAGTGGACGTCAATAATTCTGTCGAAGTAGGTAGAGAGGTACTCGAAGGGATTTCTGTACTTGTTTCAATTGAGGTCGATGGAATGAAAGTGGACGTCAATAATTCTGTCGAAGTAGGTAGAGAGGTACTCGAAGGGATTTCTGTACTTGTTTCAATTGAGGTCGATGGAATGAAAGTGGACGTCAATAATTCTGTCGAAGTAGGTAGAGAGGTACTCGAAGGGATTTCTGTACTTGTTTCAATTGAGGTCGATGGAATGAAAGTGGACGTCAATAATTCTGTCGAAGTAGGTAGAGAGGTACTCGAAGGGATTTCTGTACTTGTTTCAATTGAGGTCGATGGAATGAAAGTGGACGTCAATAATTCTGTCGAAGTAGGTAGAGAGGTACTCGAAGGGATTTCTGTACTTGTTTCAATTGAGGTCGATGGAATGAAAGTGGACGTCAATAATTCTGTCGAAGTAGGTAGAGAGGTACTCGAAGGGATTTCTGTACTTGTTTCAATTGAGGTCGATGGAATGAAAGTGGACGTCAATAATTCTGTCGAAGTAGGTAGAGAGGTACTCGAAGGGATTTCTGTACTTGTTTCAATTGAGGTCGATGGAATGAAAGTGGACGTCAATAATTCTGTCGAAGTAGGTAGAGAGGTACTCGAAGGGATTTCTGTACTTGTTTCAATTGAGGTCGATGGAATGAAAGTGGACGTCAATAATTCTGTCGAAGTAGGTAGAGAGGTACTCGAAGGGATTTCTGTACTTGTTTCAATTGAGGTCGATGGAATGAAAGTGGACGTCAATAATTCTGTCGAAGTAGGTAGAGAGGTACTCGAAGGGATTTCTGTACTTGTTTCAATTGAGGTCGATGGAATGAAAGTGGACGTCAATAATTCTGTCGAAGTAGGTAGAGAGGTACTCGAAGGGATTTCTGTACTTGTTTCAATTGAGGTCGATGGAATGAAAGTGGACGTCAATAATTCTGTCGAAGTAGGTAGAGAGGTACTCGAAGGGATTTCTGTACTTGTTTCAATTGAGGTCGATGGAATGAAAGTGGACGTCAATAATTCTGTCGAAGTAGGTAGAGAGGTACTCGAAGGGATTTCTGTACTTGTTTCAATTGAGGTCGATGGAATGAAAGTGGACGTCAATAATTCTGTCGAAGTAGGTAGAGAGGTACTCGAAGGGATTTCTGTACTTGTTTCAATTGAGGTCGATGGAATGAAAGTGGACGTCAATAATTCTGTCGAAGTAGGTAGAGAGGTACTCGAAGGGATTTCTGTACTTGTTTCAATTGAGGTCGATGGAATGAAAGTGGACGTCAATAATTCTGTCGAAGTAGGTAGAGAGGTACTCGAAGGGATTTCTGTACTTGTTTCAATTGAGGTCGATGGAATGAAAGTGGACGTCAATAATTCTGTCGAAGTAGGTAGAGAGGTACTCGAAGGGATTTCTGTACTTGTTTCAATTGAGGTCGATGGAATGAAAGTGGACGTCAATAATTCTGTCGAAGTAGGTAGAGAGGTACTCGAAGGGATTTCTGTACTTGTTTCAATTGAGGTCGATGGAATGAAAGTGGACGTCAATAATTCTGTCGAAGTAGGTAGAGAGGTACTCGAAGGGATTTCTGTACTTGTTTCAATTGAGGTCGATGGAATGAAAGTGGACGTCAATAATTCTGTCGAAGTAGGTAGAGAGGTACTCGAAGGGATTTCTGTACTTGTTTCAATTGAGGTCGATGGAATGAAAGTGGACGTCAATAATTCTGTCGAAGTAGGTAGAGAGGTACTCGAAGGGATTTCTGTACTTGTTTCAATTGAGGTCGATGGAATGAAAGTGGACGTCAATAATTCTGTCGAAGTAGGTAGAGAGGTACTCGAAGGGATTTCTGTACTTGTTTCAATTGAGGTCGATGGAATGAAAGTGGACGTCAATAATTCTGTCGAAGTAGGTAGAGAGGTACTCGAAGGGATTTCTGTACTTGTTTCAATTGAGGTCGATGGAATGAAAGTGGACGTCAATAATTCTGTCGAAGTAGGTAGAGAGGTACTCGAAGGGATTTCTGTACTTGTTTCAATTGAGGTCGATGGAATGAAAGTGGACGTCAATAATTCTGTCGAAGTAGGTAGAGAGGTACTCGAAGGGATTTCTGTACTTGTTTCAATTGAGGTCGATGGAATGAAAGTGGACGTCAATAATTCTGTCGAAGTAGGTAGAGAGGTACTCGAAGGGATTTCTGTACTTGTTTCAATTGAGGTCGATGGAATGAAAGTGGACGTCAATAATTCTGTCGAAGTAGGTAGAGAGGTACTCGAAGGGATTTCTGTACTTGTTTCAATTGAGGTCGATGGAATGAAAGTGGACGTCAATAATTCTGTCGAAGTAGGTAGAGAGGTACTCGAAGGGATTTCTGTACTTGTTTCAATTGAGGTCGATGGAATGAAAGTGGACGTCAATAATTCTGTCGAAGTAGGTAGAGAGGTACTCGAAGGGATTTCTGTACTTGTTTCAATTGAGGTCGATGGAATGAAAGTGGACGTCAATAATTCTGTCGAAGTAGGTAGAGAGGTACTCGAAGGGATTTCTGTACTTGTTTCAATTGAGGTCGATGGAATGAAAGTGGACGTCAATAATTCTGTCGAAGTAGGTAGAGAGGTACTCGAAGGGATTTCTGTACTTGTTTCAATTGAGGTCGATGGAATGAAAGTGGACGTCAATAATTCTGTCGAAGTAGGTAGAGAGGTACTCGAAGGGATTTCTGTACTTGTTTCAATTGAGGTCGATGGAATGAAAGTGGACGTCAATAATTCTGTCGAAGTAGGTAGAGAGGTACTCGAAGGGATTTCTGTACTTGTTTCAATTGAGGTCGATGGAATGAAAGTGGACGTCAATAATTCTGTCGAAGTAGGTAGAGAGGTACTCGAAGGGATTTCTGTACTTGTTTCAATTGAGGTCGATGGAATGAAAGTGGACGTCAATAATTCTGTCGAAGTAGGTAGAGAGGTACTCGAAGGGATTTCTGTACTTGTTTCAATTGAGGTCGATGGAATGAAAGTGGACGTCAATAATTCTGTCGAAGTAGGTAGAGAGGTACTCGAAGGGATTTCTGTACTTGTTTCAATTGAGGTCGATGGAATGAAAGTGGACGTCAATAATTCTGTCGAAGTAGGTAGAGAGGTACTCGAAGGGATTTCTGTACTTGTTTCAATTGAGGTCGATGGAATGAAAGTGGACGTCAATAATTCTGTCGAAGTAGGTAGAGAGGTACTCGAAGGGATTTCTGTACTTGTTTCAATTGAGGTCGATGGAATGAAAGTGGACGTCAATAATTCTGTCGAAGTAGGTAGAGAGGTACTCGAAGGGATTTCTGTACTTGTTTCAATTGAGGTCGATGGAATGAAAGTGGACGTCAATAATTCTGTCGAAGTAGGTAGAGAGGTACTCGAAGGGATTTCTGTACTTGTTTCAATTGAGGTCGATGGAATGAAAGTGGACGTCAATAATTCTGTCGAAGTAGGTAGAGAGGTACTCGAAGGGATTTCTGTACTTGTTTCAATTGAGGTCGATGGAATGAAAGTGGACGTCAATAATTCTGTCGAAGTAGGTAGAGAGCTACTCGAAGGGACTTCTGTACTTGTTTCAATTGAGGTCGATGGAATGAAAGTGGACGTCAATAATTCTGTCGAAGTAGGTAGAGAGGTACTCGAAGGGATTTCTGCACTTGTTTCAATTCGAGGTCGATGGAATGAAAGTGGACGTCAATAATTCTGGGTCGAAGTAGGTAGAGAGGTACGCGAAGGGATTTCTATACTTGTTTCAATTGAGGTCGATGGAATGAAAGTGGACGTCAATAATTCTGTCGAAGTAGGTAGAGAGGTACTCGAAGGGATTTCTGTACTTGTTTCAATTGAGGTCGATGGAATGAAAGTGGACGTCAATAATTCTGTCGAAGTAGGTAGAGAGGCACTCGTAGGGATTTCTGTACTTGTTTCAATTGAGGTCGATGGAATGAAAGTGGACGTCAATAATTCTGTCGAAGTAGGTAGAGAGGTACTCGAAGGGGATTTCTGTACTTGTTTCAATTCGAGGTCGATGGAATGAAAGTGGACGTCAATAATTCTGTCGAAGTAGGTAGAGAGGTACTCTGAAGGGATTTCCTGTACTTGTTTCAATTGAGGTCGATGGAATGAAAGTGGACGTCAATAATTCTGTCGAAGTAGGTAGAGAGGTACTCGAAGGGATTTCTGTACTTGTTTCAATTGAGGTCGATGGAATGAAAGTGGACGTCAATAATTCTGTCGAAGTAGGTAGAGAGGTACTCGAAGGGATTTCTGTACTTGTTTCAATTGAGGTCGATGGAATGAAAGTGGACGTCAATAATTCTGTCGAAGTAGGTAGAGAGGTACTCGAAGGGATTTCTGTACTTGTTTCAATTGAGGTCGATGGAATGAAAGTGGACGTCAATAATTCTGTCGAAGTAGGTAGAGAGGTACTCGAAGGGATTTCTGTACTTGTTTCAATTGAGGTCGATGGAATGAAAAGTGTGGACGTCAATAATTCTGTCTTGAAGTAGGTAGAGAGGTACTGAAGGGATTTCTGGTACTTGTTTCAATTGAGGTCGATGGAATGAAAGTGGACGTCAATAATTCTGTCGAAGTAAGGTAGAGAGGTACTCGAAGGGATTTCTGTACTTGTTTCAATTGAGGTCGATGGAATGAAAGTGGACGTCAATAATTCTGCTCGTGAAGTAGGTAGAGAGGTACTGGAAGGATTTCTGTACTTGTTTCGCAATTCGAGGTCGATGGAATGAAAGTGGACGTCAATAATTCTGTCGAAGTAGGTAGAGAGGTACTCGAAGGATTTCTTGTACTTTTGTTTTCAATTGAGGTCGATGGAATGAAAGTGGACGTCAATAATTCTGTCGAAGTAGGTAGAGAGGTACTCGAAGGGATTTCTGTACTTGTTTCAATTGAGGTCGATGGAATGAAAGTGGACGTCAATAATTCTGTCGAAGTAGGTAGAGAGGTACTCGAAGGGATTTCTGTACTTGTTTCAATTCGAGGTCGATGGAATGAAAGTGGACGTCAATAATTCTGTCGAAGTAGGTAGAGAGGTACTCGAAGGGATTTCTGTACTTGTTTCAATTGAGG
This sequence comes from Tomocerus qinae, assembly GCA_020055645.1. Taxonomy (NCBI): domain Eukaryota; kingdom Metazoa; phylum Arthropoda; class Collembola; order Entomobryomorpha; family Tomoceridae; genus Tomocerus; species Tomocerus qinae. The sequence goes on along the minus strand of JAECZT010000043.1, from coordinate 26,472 downwards.
TCGATGGAAATGAAAGTGGACGTGTCAATAATTCTGTCGAAGTAGGTAGAGAGGTACTCGAAGGGATTTCTGTACTTGTTTCAATTGAGGTCGATGGAATGAACAGTGGACGTCAATAATTCTGTCGAAGTAGGTAGAGAGGTACTGGAAGGGATTTCTGTACTTGTTTCAATTGAGGTCGATGGAATGAAAGTGGACGTCAATAATTCTGTCGAAGTAGGTAGAGAGGTACTCGAAGGGATTTCTGTACTTGTTTCAATTGAGGTCGATGGAATGAAAGTGGACGTCAATAATTCTGTCGAAGTAGGTAGAGAGGTACTCGAAGGGATTTCTGTACTTGTTTCAATTGAGCTCGATGGAATGAAAGTGGACGTCAATAATTCTGTCGAAGTAGGTAGAGAGGTACTCGAAGGGATTTCTGGTACTTGTTTCAATTGAGGTCGATGGAATGAAAGTGGACGTCAATAATTCTGTCGAAGTAGGTAGAGAGGTACTCGAAGGGATTTCTGTACTTGTTTCAATTGAGGTCGATGGAATGAAAGTGGATCGTCAATAATTCTGTCGAAGTAGGTAGAGAGGTACTTGAAGGGATTTCTGTACTTGTGTTTCAATTGAGGTCGATGGAATGAAAGGATTGGACGTCAATAATTCTGTCGAAGTAGGTAGAGAGGTACTCGAAGGGATTTCTGTACTTGTTTCAATTGAGGTCGATGGAATGAAAGTGGACGTCAATAATTCTGTCGAAGTAGGTAGAGAGGTACTCGAAGGGATTTCTGTACTTGTTTCAATTCGAGGTCGATGGAATGAAAGTGGACGTCAATAATTCTGTCGAAGTAGGTAGAGGAGGTACTCGAAGGGATTTTCGTACTTGTTTCAATTGAGGTCGATGGAATGAAAGTGGACGTCAATAATTCTGTCGAAGTAGGTAGAGAGGTACTCGAAGGGATTTCTGTACTTGTTTCAATTGAGGTCGATGGAATGAAAGTGGACGTCAATAATTCTGTCGAAGTAGGTAGAGAGGTACTCGAAGCGATTTCTGTACTTGTTTCAATTGAGGTCGATGGAATGAAAGTGGACCTCAATAATTCTGTCGAAGTAGGTAGAGAGGTACTCGAAGGGATTTCTGTACTTGTTTCAATTGAGGTCGATGGAATGAAAGTGGACGTCAATAATTCTGTCGAAGTAGGTAGAGAGGTACTCGAAGGGATTTCTTGTACTTGTTTCAATTGAGGTCGATGGAATGGAAAGTGGACGTCAATAATTCTGTCGAAGTAGGTAGAGAGGTACTCGAAGGGATTTCTGTACTTGTTTCAATTGAGGTCGATGGAATGAAAGTGGACGTCAATAATTCTGTCGAAGTAGGTAGAGAGGTACTCGAAGGGATTTCTGTACTTGTTTCAATTGAGGTCGATGGAATGAAAGTGGACGTCAATAATTCTGTCGAAGTAGGTAGAGAGGTACTCGAAGGGATTTCTGTACTTGTTTCAATTTGAGGTCGATGCGAATGAAAGTGGACGTCAATAATTCTGTCGAAGTAGGTAGAGAGGTACTCGAAGGGATTTCTGTACTTGTTTCAATTGGAGGTCGATGGAATGAAAGTGGACGTCAATAATTCTGTCGAAGTAGGTAGAGAGGTACTCGAAGGATTTCTGTACTTGTTTCAATTGAGGTCGATGGAATGAAAGTGGACGTCAATAATTCTGTCGAAGTAGGTAGAGAGGTACTCGAAGGGATTTCTGTACTTGTTTCAATTGAGGTCGATGGAATGAAAGTGGACGTCAATAATTCTGTCGAAGTAGGTAGAGAGGTACTCGAAGGGGATTTCTGTACTTGTTTCAATTGAGTGTCGATGGAATGAAAGTGGACGTCAAATAATTCTGTCGAAGTAGGTAGAGAGGTACTCGAAGGGATTTCTGTACTTGGTTTCAATTGAGGTCGATGGATTGAAAGTGGACGACAATAATTCTGTCGAAGTAGGTAGAGAGGTACTCGAAGGGGATTTCTTGTACTTTGTTTCAATTGAGGTCGATGGAATGAAAGTGGACGTCAATAATTCTGTCGAAGTAGGTAGAGAGGTACTCGAAGGGATTTCTGTACTTGTTTCAATTGAGGTCGATGGAATGAAAGTGGACGTCAATAATTCTGTCGAAGTAGGTAGAGAGGTACTCGAAGGGATTTCTGTACTTGTTTCAATTGAGGTCGATGGAATGAAAGTGGACGTCAATAATTCTGTCGAAGTAGGTAGAGAGGTACTCGAAGGGATTTCTGTACTTGTTTCAATTGAGGTCGATGGAATGAAAGTGACGTCAATAAATTCTGTCGAAGTAGGTAGAGAGGTACTCTGAAGGGATTTCTGTACTTGTTTCAATTGAGGTCGATGGAATGAAAGTGGACGTCAATAATTCTGTCGAAGTAGGTAGAGAGGTACTCGAAGGGATTTCTGTACTTCTGTTTCAATTCGAGGTCGATGGAATGAAAGTGGACGTCAATAATTCTGTCGAAGTAGGTAGAGAGGTACTCGAAGGGATTTCTGTACTTGTTTCAATTTGAGGTCGATGGAATGAAAGTGGACGACAATAATTCTGTCGAAGTAGGTAGAGAGGTACTCGAAGGGATTTCTGTACTTGTTTCAATTGAGGTCGATGGAATGAAAGTGGACGTCAATAATTCTGTCGAAGTAGGTAGAGAGGTACTCGAAGGGATTTCTGTACTTGTTTCAATTGAGGTCGATGGAAATGAAAGTGGACGTCAATAATTCTGTCGAAGTAGGTAGAGAGGTACTCGAAGGATTTCTGTACTTGTTTTCCAATTGAGGTCGATGGAATGAAAGTGGACGTCAATAATAATCTGTAAGCGAAGTGCAGGTAGAGAGGTACTCGAAGCCTGATTTCTGTACTTGTTTCAATTGAGGTCGATGGAAAATGAAAGTGGATCGTGTCAATAATTCCTGTCGAAGTAGGTAGAGAGGTACTCGAAGGGATTTCTGTACTTGTTTCAATTCGAGGTCGATGGAAATGTGAAAGTGGACGTCCAATAATTCTGTCGGAAGTAGGTAGAGAGGTACTCGAAGGGATTTCTGTACTTGTTTCAATTGAGGTCGATGGAATGAAAGTGGACGTCAATAATTCTGTCGAAGTAGGTAGAGAGGTACTCGAAGGGATTTCTGTACTTGTTTCAATTGGAGGCTCGATGGAATGGAAAGTGGACGTCAATAATTCTGTCGAAGTAGGTAGAGAGGTACTCGAAGGGATTTCTTCGTACTTGTTTCAATTGAGGTCGATGGAATGAAAGTGGACGTCAATAATTCTGTCGAAGTAGGTAGAGAGGTACTCGAAGGGATTTCTGTACTTTGTTTCAATTGGAGGTCGATGGAATGAAAGTGGACGTCAATAATTCTGTCGAAGTAGGTAGAGAGGTACTCGAAGGGATTTCTGTACTTGTTTCAATTGGAGGTCGATGGAATGAAAGTGGACGTCAATAATTCTGTCGAAGTAGGTAGAGAGGTACTGAAGGGATTTCCTGTACTTGTTTCAATTGAGGTCGATGGAATGAAAGTGGACGTCAATAATTCTGTCGAAGTAGGTAGAGAGGTACTCGAAGGGGATTTCTGTACTTGTTTCAATTGAGGTCGATGGAAATGAAAGTGGACGTCAGCCAATAATTCTGTCGAAGTAGGTAGAGAGGTACTCGAAGGGATTTTCTGTACTTGTTTCAATTGAGGTCGATGGAATGAAAGTGGACGTCAAATAATTCTGTCGAAGTAGGTAGAGAGGTACTGAAGGATTTCTGTACTTGTTTCAATTGAGGTCGATGGAATGAAAGTGGACGTCAATAATTCTGTCGAAGTAGGTAGAGAGGTACTCGAAGGGATTTCCTGTACTTGTTTCAATTGAGGTCGATGGAATGAAAGTGGACGTCAATAATTCTGTCGAAGTAGGTAGAGAGGTACTCGAAGGGATTTCTGTACTTGTTTCAATTGAGGTCGATGGAATGAAAGTGGACGTCAATAATTCTGTCGAAGTAGGTAGAGAGGTACTCGAAGGGATTTCTGTACTTGTTTCAATTGGAGGTCGATGGAATGAAAGTGGACGTCAATAATTCTGTCGAAGTAGGTAGAGAGGTACTCGAAGGGATTTCTGTACTTGTTTCAATTGAGGTCGATGGAATGAAAGTGGACGTCAATAATTCTGTCGAAGTAGGTAGAGAGGTACTCGAAGGGATTTCTGTACTTGTTTCAATTGAGGTCGATGGAATGAAAGTGGACGTCAATAATTCTGTCGAAGTAGGTAGAGAGGTACTGAAGGGATTTCTGTACTTGTTTCAATTGAGGTCGATGGAATGAAAGTGGGACGTCAATAATTCTGTCGAAGTAGGTAGAGAGGTACCTGAAGTGGATTTCTGTACTTGTTTCAATTGAGGTCGATGGAATGAAAGTGGACGTCAATAAATTCTGTCGAAGTAGGTAGAGAGGTACTCGAAGGGATTTCTGTACTTGTTTCAATTGAGGTCGATGGAATGGAAAGTGGACGTCGTCAATAATTCTGTCGAAGTAGGTAGAGAGGTACTCGAAGGGATTTCTGTACTTGTTTCAATTGAGGTCGATGGAATGAAAGTGGACGTCAATAATTCTGTCGAAGTAGGTAGAGAGGTACTCGAAGGGATTTCTGTACTTGTTTCAATTGAGGTCGATGGAATGAAAGTGGACGTCAATAATTCTGTCGAAGTAGGTAGAGAGGTACTCGAAGGGATTTCTGTACTTGTTTCAATTGAGGTCGATGGAATGAAAGTGGACGTCAATAATTCTGTCGAAGTAGGTAGAGAGGTACTCGAAGGGATTTCTGTACTTGTTTCAATTGAGGTCGATGGAATGAAAGTGGACGTCAATAATTCTGTCGAAGTAGGTAGAGAGGTACTCGAAGGGATTTCTGTACTTGTTTCAATTGAGGTCGATGGAATGAAAGTGGACGTCAATAATTCTGTCGAAGTAGGTAGAGAGGTACTCGAAGGGATTTCTGTACTTGTTTCAATTGAGGTCGATGGAATGAAAGTGGACGTCAATAATTCTGTCGAAGTAGGTAGAGAGGTACTCGAAGGGATTTCTGTACTTGTTTCAATTGAGGTCGATGGAATGAAAGTGGACGTCAATAATTCTGTCGAAGTAGGTAGAGAGGTACTCGAAGGGATTTCTGTACTTGTTTCAATTGAGGTCGATGGAATGAAAGTGGACGTCAATAATTCTGTCGAAGTAGGTAGAGAGGTACTCGAAGGGATTTCTGTACTTGTTTCAATTGAGGTCGATGGAATGAAAGTGGACGTCAATAATTCTGTCGAAGTAGGTAGAGGTACTCGAAGGGATTTCTGTACTTGTTTCAATTGAGGTCGATGGAATGAAAGTGGACGTCAATAATTCTGTCGAAGTAGGTAGAGAGGTACTCGAAGGGATTTCTGTACTTGTTTCAATTGAGGTCGATGGAATGAAAGTGGACGTCAATAATTCTGTCGAAGTAGGTAGAGAGGTACTAGAAGGGATTTCTGTACTTGTTTCAATTGAGGTCGATGGAATGAAAGTGGACGTCAATAATTCTGTCGAAGTAGGTAGAGAGGTACTCGAAGGGATTTCTGTACTTGTTTCAATTGAGGTCGATGGAATGAAAGTGGACGTCAATAATTCTGTCGAAGTAGGTAGAGAGGTACTCGAAGGGATTTCTGTACTTGTTTCAATTGAGGTCGATGGAATGAAAGTGGACGTCAATAATTCTGTCGAAGTAGGTAGAGAGGTACTCGAAGGGATTTCTGTACTTGTTTCAATTCGAGGTCGATGGAATGAAAGTGGACGTCAATAATTCTGTCGAAGTAGGTAGAGAGGTACTCGAAGGGATTTCTGTACTTGTTTCAATTGAGGTCGATGGAATGAAAGTGGACGTCAATAATTCTGTCGAAGTAGGTAGAGAGGTACTCGAAGGGATTTCTGTACTTGTTTCAATTGAGGTCGATGGAATGAAAGTGGACGTCAATAATTCTGTCGAAGTAGGTAGAGAGGTACTCGAAGGGATTTCTGTACTTGTTTCAATTGAGGTCGATGGAATGAAAGTGGACGTCAATAATTCTGTCGAAGTAGGTAGAGAGGTACTCGAAGGATTTCTGTACTTGTTTCAATTGAGGTCGATGGAATGAAAGTGGACGTCAATAATTCTGTCGAAGTAGGTAGAGAGGTACTCGAAGGGATTTCTGTACTTGTTTCAATTGAGGTCGATGGAATGAAAGTGGACGTCAATAATTCTGTCGAAGTAGGTAGAGAGGTACTCGAAGGGATTTCTGTACTTGTTTCAATTGAGGTCGATGGAATGAAAGTGGACGTCAATAATTCTGTCGAAGTAGGTAGAGAGGTACTCGAAGGGATTTCTGTACTTGTTTCAATTGAGGTCGATGGAATGAAAGTGGACGTCAATAATTCTGTCGAAGTAGGTAGAGAGGTACTCGAAGGGATTTCTGTACTTGTTTCAATTGAGGTCGATGGAATGAAAGTGGACGTCAATAATTCTGTCGAAGTAGGTAGAGAGGTACTGAAGGGATTTCTGTACTTGTTTCAATTGAGGTCGATGGAATGAAAGTGGACGTCAATAATTCTGTCGAAGTAGGTAGAGAGGTACTCGAAGGGATTTCTGTACTTGTTTCAATTGAGGTCGATGGAATGAAAGTGGACGTCAATAATTCTGTCGAAGTAGGTAGAGAGGTACTCGAAGGGATTTCTGTACTTGTTTCAATTGAGGTCGATGGAATGAAAGTGGACGTCAATAATTCTGTCGAAGTAGGTAGAGAGGTACTCGAAGGGATTTCTGTACTTGTTTCAATTGAGGTCGATGGAATGAAAGTGGACGTCAATAATTCTGTCGAAGTAGGTAGAGAGGTACTCGAAGGGATTTCTGTACTTGTTTCAATTGAGGTCGATGGAATGAAAGTGGACGTCAATAATTCTGTCGAAGTAGGTAGAGAGGTACTCGAAGGGATTTCTGTACTTGTTTCAATTGAGGTCGATGGAATGAAAGTGGACGTCAATAATTCTGTCGAAGTAGGTAGAGAGGTACTCGAAGGGATTTCTGTACTTGTTTCAATTGAGGTCGATGGAATGAAAGTGGACGTCAATAATTCTGTCGAAGTAGGTAGAGAGGTACTCGAAGGGATTTCTGTACTTGTTTCAATTGAGGTCGATGGAATGAAAGTGGACGTCAATAATTCTGTCGAAGTAGGTAGAGAGGTACTCGAAGGAATTTCTGTACTTGTTTCAATTGAGGTCGATGGAATGAAAGTGGACGTCAATAATTCTGTCGAAGTAGGTAGAGAGGTACTCGAAGGGATTTCTGTACTTGTTTCAATTGAGGTCGATGGAATGAAAGTGGACGTCAATAATTCTGTCGAAGTAGGTAGAGAGGTACTCGAAGGGATTTCTGTACTTGTTTCAATTGAGGTCGATGGAATGAAAGTGGACGTCAATAATTCTGTCGAAGTAGGTAGAGAGGTACTCGAAGGGATTTCTGTACTTGTTTCAATTGAGGTCGATGGAATGAAAGTGGACGTCAATAATTCTGTCGAAGTAGGTAGAGAGGTACTCGAAGAAGTTTCTGTACTTGTTTCAATTGAGGTCGATGGAATGAAAGTGGACGTCAATAATTCTGTCGAAGTAGGTAGAGAGGTACTCGAAGGGATTTCTGTACTTGTTTCAATTGAGGTCGATGGAATGAAAGTGGACGTCAATAATTCTGTCGAAGTAGGTAGAGAGGTACTCGAAGGGATTTCTGTACTTGTTTCAATTGAGGTCGATGGAATGAAAGTGGACGTCAATAATTCTGTCGAAGTAGGTAGAGAGGTACTCGAAGGGATTTCTGTACTTGTTTCAATTGAGGTCGATGGAATGAAAGTGGACGTCAATAATTCTGTCGAAGTAGGTAGAGAGGTACTCGAAGGGATTTCTGTACTTGTTTCAATTGAGGTCGATGGAATGAAAGTGGACGTCAATAATTCTGTCGAAGTAGGTAGAGAGGTACTCGAAGGGATTTCTGTACTTGTTTCAATTGAGGTCGATGGAATGAAAGTGGACGTCAATAATTCTGTCGAAGTAGGTAGAGAGGTACTCGAAGGGATTTCTGTACTTGTTTCAATTGAGGTCGATGGAATGAAAGTGGACGTCAATAATTCTGTCGAAGTAGGTAGAGAGGTACTCGAAGGGATTTCTGTACTTGTTTCAATTGAGGTCGATGGAATGAAAGTGGACGTCAATAATTCTGTCGAAGTAGGTAGAGAGGTACTCGAAGGGATTTCTGTACTTGTTTCAATTGAGGTCGATGGAATGAAAGTGGACGTCAATAATTCTGTCGAAGTAGGTAGAGAGGTACTCGAAGGGATTTCTGTACTTGTTTCAATTGAGGTCGATGGAATGAAAGTGGACGTCAATAATTCTGTCGAAGTAGGTAGAGAGGTACTCGAAGGGATTTCTGTACTTGTTTCAATTGAGGTCGATGGAATGAAAGTGGACGTCAATAATTCTGTCGAAGTAGGTAGAGAGGTACTCGAAGGGATTTCTGTACTTGTTTCAATTGAGGTCGATGGAATGAAAGTGGACGTCAATAATTCTGTCGAAGTAGGTAGAGAGGTACTCGAAGGGATTTCTGTACTTGTTTCAATTGAGGTCGATGGAATGAAAGTGGACGTCAATAATTCTGTCGAAGTAGGTAGAGAGGTACTCGAAGGGATTTCTGTACTTGTTTCAATTGAGGTCGATGGAATGAAAGTGGACGTCAATAATTCTGTCGAAGTAGGTAGAGAGGTACTCGAAGGGATTTCTGTACTTGTTTCAATTGAGGTCGATGGAATGAAAGTGGACGTCAATAATTCTGTCGAAGTAGGTAGAGAGGTACTCGAAGGGATTTCTGTACTTGTTTCAATTGAGGTCGATGGAATGAAAGTGGACGTCAATAATTCTGTCGAAGTAGGTAGAGAGGTACTCGAAGGGATTTCTGTACTTGTTTCAATTGAGGTCGATGGAATGAAAGTGGACGTCAATAATTCTGTCGAAGTAGGTAGAGAGGTACTCGAAGGGATTTCTGTACTTGTTTCAATTGAGGTCGATGGAATGAAAGTGGACGTCAATAATTCTGTCGAAGTAGGTAGAGAGGTACCTGAAGGGATTTCTGTACTTGTTTCAATTGAGGTCGATGGAATGAAAGTGGACGTCAATAATTCTGTCGAAGTAGGTAGAGAGGTACTCGAAGGATTTCTGTACTTGTTTCAATTGAGGTCGATGGAATGAAAGTGGACGTCAATAATTCTGTCGAAGTAGGTAGAGAGGTACTCGAAGGGATTTCTGTACTTGTTTCAATTGAGGTCGATGGAATGAAAGTGGACGTCAATAATTCTGTCGAAGTAGGTAGAGAGGTACTCGAAGGGATTTCTGTACTTGTTTCAATTCGAGGTCGATGGAATGAAAGTGGACGTCAATAATTCTGTCGAAGTAGGTAGAGAGGTACTCGAAGGGATTTCTGTACTTGTTTCAATTGAGGTCGATGGAATGAAAGTGGACGTCAATAATTCTGTCGAAGTAGGTAGAGAGGTACTCGAAGGGATTTCTGTACTTGTTTCAATTGAGGTCGATGGAATGAAAGTGGACGTCAATAATTCTGTCGAAGTAGGTAGAGAGGTACTCGAAGGGATTTCTGTACTTGTTTCAATTGAGGTCGATGGAATGAAAGTGGACGTCAATAATTCTGTCGAAGTAGGTAGAGAGGTACCCGAAGGGATTTCTGTACTTGTTTCAATTGAGGTCGATGGAATGAAAGTGGACGTCAATAATTCTGTCGAAGTAGGTAGAGAGGTACTCGAAGGGATTTCTGTACTTGTTTCAATTGAGGTCGATGGAATGAAAGTGGACGTCAATAATTCTGTCGAAGTAGGTAGAGAGGTACTCGAAGGGATTTCTGTACTTGTTTCAATTGAGGTCGATGGAATGAAAGTGGACGTCAATAATTCTGTCGAAGTAGGTAGAGAGGTACTCGAAGGGATTTCTGTACTTGTTTCAATTGAGGTCGATGGAATGAAAGTGGACGTCAATAATTCTGTCGAAGTAGGTAGAGAGGTACTCGAAGGGATTTCTGTACTTGTTTCAATTGAGGTCGATGGAATGAAAGTGGACGTCAATAATTCTGTCGAAGTAGGTAGAGAGGTACTCGAAGGGATTTCTGTACTTGTTTCAATTGAGGTCGATGGAATGAAAGTGGACGTCAATAATTCTGTCGAAGTAGGTAGAGAGGTACTCGAAGGGATTTCTGTACTTGTTTCAATTGAGGTCGATGGAATGAAAGTGGACGTCAATAATTCTGTCGAAGTAGGTAGAGAGGTACTCGAAGGGATTTCTTGTACTTGTTTCAATTGAGGTCGATGGAAATGAAAGTGGACGTCAATAATTCTGTCGAAGTAGGTAGAGAGGTACTCGAAGGGATTTCTGTACTTGTTTCAATTGAGGTCGATGGAATGAAAGTGGACGTCAATAATTCTGTCGAAGTAGGTAGAGAGGTACTCGAAGGGATTTCTGTACTTGTTTCAATTGAGGTCGATGGAATGAAAGTGGACGTCAATAATTCTGTCGAAGTAGGTAGAGAGGTACTCGAAGGGATTTCTGTACTTGTTTCAATTGAGGTCGATGGAATGAAAGTGGACGTCAATAATTCTGTCGAAGTAGGTAGAGAGGTACTCGAAGGGATTTCTGTACTTGTTTCAATTGAGGTCGATGGAATGAAAGTGGACGTCAATAATTCTGTCGAAGTAGGTAGAGAGGTACTCGAAGGGATTTCTGTACTTGTTTCAATTGAGGTCGATGGAATGAAAGTGGACGTCAATAATTCTGTCGAAGTAGGTAGAGAGGTACTCGAAGGGATTTCTGTACTTGTTTCAATTGAGGTCGATGGAATGAAAGTGGACGTCAATAATTCTGTCGAAGTAGGTAGAGAGGTACTCGAAGGGATTTCTGTACTTGTTTCAATTGAGGTCGATGGAATGAAAGTGGACGTCAATAATTCTGTCGAAGTAGGTAGAGAGGTACTCGAAGGATTTCTGTACTTGTTTCAATTGAGGTCGATGGAATGAAAGTGGACGTCAATAATTCTGTCGAAGTAGGTAGAGAGGTACTCGAAGGGATTTCTGTACTTGTTTCAATTGAGGTCGATGGAATGAAAGTGGACGTCAATAATTCTGTCGAAGTAGGTAGAGAGGTACTCGAAGGGATTTCTGTACTTGTTTCAATTGAGGTCGATGGAATGAAAGTGGACGTCAATAATTCTGTCGAAGTAGGTAGAGAGGTACTCGAAGGGATTTCTGTACTTGTTTCAATTGAGGTCGATGGAATGAAAGTGGACGTCAATAATTCTGTCGAAGTAGGTAGAGAGGTACTCGAAGGGATTTCTGTACTTGTTTCAATTGAGGTCGATGGAATGAAAGTGGACGTCAATAATTCTGTCGAAGTAGGTAGAGAGGTACTCGAAGGGATTTCTGTACTTGTTTCAATTGAGGTCGATGGAATGAAAGTGGACGTCAATAATTCTGTCGAAGTAGGTAGAGAGGTACTCGAAGGGATTTCTGTACTTGTTTCAATTGAGGTCGATGGAATGAAAGTGGACGTCAATAATTCTGTCGAAGTAGGTAGAGAGGTACTCGAAGGGATTTCTGTACTTGTTTCAATTGAGGTCGATGGAATGAAAGTGGACGTCAATAATTCTGTCGAAGTAGGTAGAGAGGTACTCGAAGGGATTTCTGTACTTGTTTCAATTGAGGTCGATGGAATGAAAGTGGACGTCAATAATTCTGTCGAAGTAGGTAGAGAGGTACTCGAAGGGATTTCTGTACTTGTTTCAATTGAGGTCGATGGAATGAAAGTGGACGTCAATAATTCTGTCGAAGTAGGTAGAGAGGTACTCGAAGGGATTTCTGTACTTGTTTCAATTGAGGTCGATGGAATGAAAGTGGACGTCAATAATTCTGTCGAAGTAGGTAGAGAGGTACTCGAAGGGATTTCTGTACTTGTTTCAATTGAGGTCGATGGAATGAAAGTGGACGTCAATAATTCTGTCGAAGTAGGTAGAGAGGTACTCGAAGGGATTTCTGTACTTGTTTCAATTGAGGTCGATGGAATGAAAGTGGACGTCAATAATTCTGTCGAAGTAGGTAGAGAGGTACTCGAAGGGATTTCTGTACTTGTTTCAATTGAGGTCGATGGAATGAAAGTGGACGTCAATAATTCTGTCGAAGTAGGTAGAGAGGTACACGAAGGGATTTCTGTACTTGTTTCAATTGAGGTCGATGGAATGAAAGTGGACGTCAATAATTCTGTCGAAGTAGGTAGAGAGGTACTCGAAGGGATTTCTGTACTTGTTTCAATTGAGGTCGATGGAATGAAAGTGGACGTCAATAATTCTGTCGAAGTAGGTAGAGAGGTACTGAAGGGATTTCTGTACTTGTTTCAATTGAGGTCGATGGAATGAAAGTGGACGTCAATAATTCTGTCGAAGTAGGTAGAGAGGTACTCGAAGGGATTTCTGTACTTGTTTCAATTGAGGTCGATGGAATGAAAGTGGACGTCAATAATTCTGTCGAAGTAGGTAGAGAGGTACTGAAGGGATTTCTGTACTTGTTTCAATTGAGGTCGATGGAATGAAAGTGGACGTCAATAATTCTGTCGAAGTAGGTAGAGAGGTACTCGAAGGGATTTCTGTACTTGTTTCAATTGAGGTCGATGGAATGAAAGTGGACGTCAATAATTCTGTCGAAGTAGGTAGAGAGGTACTCGAAGGGATTTCTGTACTTGTTTCAATTGAGGTCGATGGAATGAAAGTGGACGTACACAATAATTCTGTCGAAGTAGGTAGAGAGGTACTCGAAGGGATTTCTGTACTTGTTTCAATTGGAGGTCGATGGAATGAAAGTGGACGTCAATAATTCTGTCGAAGTAGGTAGAGAGGTACTCGAAGGGATTTCTGTACTTGTTTCAATTGAGGTCGATGGAATGAAAGTGGACGTCAATAATTCTGTCGAAGTAGGTAGAGAGGTACTCGAAGGGATTTCTGTACTTGTTTCAATTGAGGTCGATGGAATGAAAGTGGACGTCAATAATTCTGTCGAAGTAGGTGCAGAGAGGTACTCGAAGGGATTTCTGTACTTGTTTCAATTGAGGCTCGATGGAATGAAAGTGGACGTCAATAATTCTTGTCGAAGTAGGTAGAGAAGGTACTCGAAGGGATTTCTGGTTACTTGTTTCAATTGAGGTCGATGGAATGAAAGTGGACGTCAATAATTCTGTCAGAAGTAGGTAGAGAGGTACTCGAAGGGATTTCTGTACTTGTTTCAATTGAGGTCGATGGAATGAAAGTGGACGTCAATAATTCTGTCGAAGTAGGTAGAGAGGTACTCGAAGGGATTTCTGTACTTGTTTCAATTGAGGTCGATGGAATGAAAGTGGACGTCAATAATTCTGTCGAAGTAGGTAGAGAGGTACTCGAAGGGATTTCTTTCTGTACTTGTTTCAATTGAGGTCGATGGAATGAAAGTGGACGTCAATAATTGTTCTGTCGAAGTAGGTAGAGGAGGTACTCGAAGGGATTTCTGTACTTGTTTCAGATTGAGGTCGATGGAAATGAGGAAGTGGACGTCAATAATTCTGTCGAAGTAGGTAGAGAGGTACTCGAAGGGATTTCCTGTACTTGTTTCAATTTGAGGTCGATGGGAATGAAAGTGGACGTCAATAATTCTGTCGAAGTAGGTAGAGAGGTACTCGAGAAGGGATTTCTGTACTTGTACTTCAATTGAGGTCGATGGAATGAAAGTGGACGTCAATCGTGAATTCTGTCGAAGTAGGTAGTAGAGGTACTCGAAGGGATTTCTGTACTTGTTTCAATTGAGGTCGATGGAATGAAAGTGGACGTCAATAATTCTGTCGAAGTAGGTAGAGAGGTACTCGAAGGGATTTCTGTACTTGTTTCAATTGAGGTCGATGGAATGAAAGTGGACGTCAATAATTCTGTCGAAGTAGGTAGAGAGGTACTCGAAGGGATTTCTGTACTTGTTTCAATTGGAGGTCGATGGAATGAAAGTGGACGTCAATAATTCTGTCGAAGTAGGTAGAGAGGTACTCGAAGGGATTTCTGTACTTGTTTCAATTGAGGTCGATGGAAGATGAAAGTGGACGTCAATAATTCTGTCGAAGTAGGTAGAGAGGTACTCGAAGGGATTTCTGTACTTGTTTCAATTGAGGTCGATGGAATGAAAGTGGGACGTCAATAATTCTGTCGAAGTAGGTAGAGAGGTACTCTGAAGGGATTTCTGTACTTGTTTCGAATTGAGGTCGATGGAATGAAAGTGGACGTCAATAATTCTGTCGAAGTAGGTAGAGAGGTACTCGAAGGGAGTTTCTGTACTTGTTTCAATTGAGGTCGATGGAATGAAAGTGGACGTCAATAATCTCTGTCGAAGTAGGTAGAGAGGTACTCGAAGGGATTTCTGTACTTGTTTCAATTGATGTCGATGGAATGAAAGTGGACGTCAATAATTCTGTCGAAGTAGGTAGAGAGGTACTCGAAGGGATTTCTGTACTTGTTTCAATTGAGGTCGATGGAATGAAAGCGGACGTCAATAATTCTGTCGAAGTAGGTAGAGAGGTACTCGAAGGGATTTCTGTACTTGTTTCAATTGAGGTCGATGGAATGAAAGTGGACGTCAATAATTCTGTCGAAGTAGGTAGAGAGGTACTCGAAGGGATTTCTGTACTTGTTTCAATTCCTTGGAGGTCGATGGAATGAAAGTGTGGACGTCAATAATTCTGTCGAAGTAGGTAGAGAGGTACTCGAAGGGATTTCTGTACTTGTTTCAATGGTGAGGTCGATGGAATGAAAGTGGACGTCAATGAATTCTGTCGAAGTAGGTAGAGAGGTACTCGAAGGGATTTCTGTACTTGTTTCAATTGAGGTCGATGGAATGAAAGTGGACGTCAATAATTCTGTCGAAGTAGGTAAGAGAGGTACTCGAAGGGATTTCTGTACTTTGTTTCAATTCGAGGTCGATGGAATGAAAGTGGACGTCAATAATTCTGTCGAAGTAGGTAGAGAGGTACTCGAAGGGATTTCTGTACTTGTTTCAACGCTCCGAGGTCGATGGAATGAAAGTGGACGTCCAATAATTCTGTCGAAGTAGGTAGAGAGGTACTCCAAGGGATTTCTGTTCTTGTTTCAATTGAGGTCGATGGTATGAAAGTGGACGTCAATAATTCTGTCGAAGTAGGTAGAGAGGTACTCGAAGGGATTTCTTGTACTTGTTTCAATTGAGGTCGATGGAATGAAAAGTGGACGTCAATAAATTCTGTCGAAGTAGGTAGAGAGGTACTCGAAGGGATTTCTGTACTTGTTTCAATTCGAGGTCGATGGAATGAAAGTGGACGTCAATAATTCTGTCGAAGTAAGGTAGAGAGGTACTCGAAGGGGATTTCTGGTACTTGTTTCAATTGAGGTCGATGGAATGAAAGTGGACGTCTATAACTCTGTCGTAGTAGGTAGAGAGGTACTCGAATGGATTTCTGTACTTGTTTCAATTGATGTCGATGGAATGAAAGTGGACGTCAATAATTCTGTCGAAGTGGTAGAGAGAAATTTCTAAGCGGGATTTCGTACTTGTCGTGAATTTTGAGGTCGATGGAATGAAAGTGGACGTCAATAATTCTGGTCGAAGTAGGTAGAGTAGGTACTCGAAGGGATTTCTTCGTACTTTGTTTCAATTGAGGTCGATGGAATGAAAGTGGACGTCAATAATTCTGTCGAAGTAGGTAGAGAGGTACTCGAAGGGATTTCTGTACTCTGTTTCAATTGAGGTCGATGGAATGAAAGTGGACGTCAATAATTCTGTCGAAGTGGTGGTGCTCAGGATTTCTGCTTGTTTCAATTGAGGTCGATGGAATGAAAGTGGACGTCAATATTCTGTCGAAGTAGGTAGAGAGGTACTCGAAGGGATTTCTGTACTTGTTTCAATTGAGGTCGATGGAATGAAAGTGGACGTCAATAATTCTGTCGAAGTAGGTAGAGAGGTACTCGAAGGGATTTCTGTACTTGTTTCAATTGAGGTCGATGGAATGAAAGTGGACGTCAATAATTCTGTCGAAGTAGGTAGAGAGGTACTCGAAGGGATTTCTGTACTTGTTTCAATTGAGGTCGATGGAATGAAAGTGGACGTCAATAATTCTGTCGAAGTAGGTAGAGAGGTACTTCGAAGGATTTCTGTAATGCTCTGTTTCAATTGAGGTCGATGGAATGAAAGTGGACGTCAATAATTCTTGGTCGAAGTAGGTAGAGTAGGTACTCGAAGGGATTTCTAGTACTTGTTTCAATTCGAGGTCGTGATGGAATGAAAGTGGACGTCAATAATTCTGTCGAAGTAGGTAGAGAGGTACTCGAAGGGATTTCTTGTACTTGTTTCAATTGAGGTCGATGGAATGAAAGTGGACGTCAATAATTCTGTCGAAGTAGGTAGAGAGGTACTCGAAGGGGATTTCTGTACTTGTTTCAATTGAGGTCGATGGAATGAAAGTGGACGTCAATAATTCTGTCGAAGTAGGTAGAGAGGTACTCGAAGGGATTTCTGTACTTGTTTCAATTGAGGTCGATGGAATGAAAGTGGACGACAATAATTCTGTCGAAGTAGGTAGAGAGGTACTCGAAGGGATTTCTGTACTTGTTTCAATTGAGGTCGATGGAATGAAAGTGGACGTCAATAATTCTGTCGAAGTAGGTAGAGAGGTACTCGAAGGGATTTCTGTACTTGTTTCAATTGAGGTCGATGGAATGAAAGTGGACGTGTCAATAATTCTGTCGAAGTAGGTAGAGAGGTACTCGAAGGGATTTCTGTACTTGTTTCAATTGAGGTCGATGGAATGTAGAAAGTGGACGTCAATAATTCTGTCGAAGTAGGTAGAGGTACTCGAAAGGGATTTCTGTCCTTGTTTCGAAATTGGGGTCGATGGAATGAAAGTGGACGTCAATAATTCTGTCAGAAGTAGGTAGAGAGAGAGGTACTCGAAGGATTTCTGTACTTGTTTCGGGTGGGGGTCGATGGAATGAAAGTGGACGTCAATAATTCTGTCGAAGTAGGTAGAGGTACTCGAAGGGATTTCTGTACTTGTTTCAATTGAGGTCGATGGAATGAAAGTGGACGTCAATAATTCTGTCGAAGTACGTAGAGAGGTACTCGAAGGGACTACTGTACTTGTTTCAATTGAGGGTCGATGGAATGAAAGTGGACGTCAATAATTCTGTCGAAGTAAGCAGAGTGGTACTCTAAGGGATTTCTGTACTTGTTTCTATTGAGGTCGATGGAATGAAAGTGGACGTCAATAATTCTGTCGAAGTAGGTAGAGAGGTACTCGAAGGGATTTCTGTACTTGTTTCAATTGAGGTCGATGGAAATGAAAGTGGACGTCAATAATTCTGTCGAAGTAGGTAGAGAGGTACTCGGAAAGGGATTTCTGTACTTGTTTCAATTGAGGTCGATGGAATGAAAGTGGACGTCAATAATTCTGTCGAAGTAGGTAGAGAGGTACTCGAAGGGGATTTCTGTACTTGTTTCAATTGAGGTCGATGGAATGAAAGTGGACGTCAATAATTCTGGTCGAAGTAGGTAGAGAGGTACTCGAAGGGATTTCTGTACTTAGTTTCAAATTGGAGGTCGATGGAATGAAAGTGGACGTCAATAATTCTGTCGAAGTAGGTAGAGAGGTACTCGAAGGGATTTCTGTACTTGTTTCAATTGGAGGTCGATGGAATGAAGTGGACGATGACCAATTCTATCAAAGTAGGTGAGAAATTACTCGAAGGGATTTCTGTACTTGTTTCCAATTGAGGTCGGTAAGGTTAAGTGGACGTCAATAATTTGCTCAGTCGAAGTAGAGAGGCACTTCCGAAGGGATTTGTACTGCTGCTCTGAATTGAGGCTTCCGATGGAAGAAAGTGACGTCAATAATCTGCTCAGCAGGTAGAGAGGTACTCGAAGGGATTTTCTGTACTCTGTTTCTAATTGAGGTCGATGGAATGAAAGTGGACGTCAATAATTCTGTCGAAGTAGGTAGAGAGGTACTCTCGAAGGGATTTCTGTACTTGTTTCAATTGAGGTCGATGGAATGAAAGTGGACGTCAATAATTCTGTCGAAGTAGGTAGAGAGGTACTCGAAGGGATTTCTGTACTTGTTTCAATTGAGGTCGATGGAATGAAAGTGGACGTCAATAATTCTGTCGAAGTAGGTAGAGAGGGTACTCGAAGGGATTTCTGTACTTGTTTCAATTTGAGGTCGATGGAATGAAAGTGGACGTCAATATTTCTGTCGAAGTAGGTAGAGAGGTACTCGAAGGGATTTCTGTACTTGTTTCAATTCGAGGTCGATGGAATGAAAGTGGACGTCAATAATTCTGTCAGAAGTAGGTGAGAGAGGTACTCGAGAAGGGATTTCTGTACTTGTTTCCAATTGAGGTCGATGGAATGGAAAGTGGACGGTCAATAATTTCCTGTCGAAGTAGGTAGAGAGGTACTCGAAGGGATTTCTGTACTTGTTTCAATTGAGGTCGATGGAATGAAAGTGTGACGTCAATAATTCTGTCGAAGTAGGTAGAGAGGTACTCGAAGGGATTTCTGTACTTGTTTCC
Organism: Tomocerus qinae; assembly: GCA_020055645.1. Classification (NCBI taxonomy): domain Eukaryota; kingdom Metazoa; phylum Arthropoda; class Collembola; order Entomobryomorpha; family Tomoceridae; genus Tomocerus; species Tomocerus qinae. Next base: position 7,759 of record JAECZT010000043.1, on the reverse strand, counting down.
AATTGAGGTCGATGGAATGAAAGTGGACGTCAAATAATTCTGTCAGAGTGAAGTAGGTAGAGAGGTACTCGAAGGGATTTCTGTACTTGTTTCAAATTGAGGTCGATGGAATGAAAGTGGACGTCAATAATTCTGTCGGAAGTAGGTAGAGAGGTACTCGAAGGGATTTCTGTACTTGTTTCAATTGAGGTCGATGGAATGAAAGTGGACGTCAATAAATTCCTGTCGAAGTAGGTAGGTAGAGGTACTCGAAGGGATTTCTGTACTTGTTTCAATTGAGGTCGATGGAATGAAAGTGGACGTCAATAATTCTGTCGAAGTAGGTAGAGAGGTACTCGAAGGGATTTCTGTACTTGTTTCAATTGAGGTCGATGGAATGAAAGTGGACGTCAATAATTCTGTCGAAGTAGGTAGAGAGGTACTCGAAGGGATTTCTGTACTTGTTTCAATTGAGGTCGATGGAATGAAAGTGGACGTCAATAATTCTGTCGAAGTAGGTAGAGAGGTACTCGAAGGGATTTCTGTACTTGTTTCAATTGAGGTCGATGGAATGAAAGTGGACGTCAATAATTCTGTCGAAGTAGGTAGAGAGGTACTCGAAGGGATTTCTGTACTTGTTTCAATTGAGGTCGATGGAATGAAAGTGCGACGTCAATAATTCTGTCGAAGTAGGTAGAGAGGTACTCGAAGGGATTTCTGTACTTGTTTCAATTGAGGTCGATGGAATTGAAAGTGGACGTCAATAATTCTGTCGAAGTAGGTAGAGAGGTACTCCGAAGGGATTTCGTACTTGTTTCAATTGAGGTCGATGGAATGAAAGTGGACGTCAATAATTCTGTCGAAGTAGGTAGAGAGGTACTCGAAGGTATTTCTGTACTTGTTTCAATTGAGGTCGATGGAATGAAAGTGGACGTCAATAAATTCTGTCGAAGTAGGTAGAGAGGTACTCAGAAGGGATTTCTGTACTTGTTTCAATTGAGGTCGATGGAATGAAAGTGGACGTCAATAATTCTGTCGAAGTAGGTAGAGAGGTACTCGAAGGGATTTCTGTACTTGTTTCCAATTCGAGGTCGATGGAATGAAAGTGGACGTCAATAATTCTGTCAGAAGTAGGTAGAGAGGTACTCGAAGGGATTTCTGTACTTGTTTCAATTGAGGTCGATGGAATGAAAGTGGACGTCAATAATTCTTGTCGAAGTAGGTAGAGAGGTACTCCGAAGGGATTTCTGTACTTGTTTCAATTCGAGGTCGATGGAATGAAAGTGGACGTCAATAATTCTGTCGAAGTAGGTAGAGAGGTACTCGAAGGGATTTTTGTACTTGTTTCAATTGAGGTCGATGGAATGAAAGTGGACGTCAATAATTCTTGTCGAAGTAGGTAGAGAGGTACTCCGAAGGGATTTCTTGTACTTGTTTCCAATTGAGGTCGATGGAATGAAAGTGGACGTCAATAAATTCTGTCGAAGTAGGTAGAGAGGTACTCGAAGGGATTTCTGTACTTGTTTCAATTGAGGTCGATGGAATGAAAGTGGACGTCAATATAATTCTGTCGAGAAGTAGGTAGAGAGGTACTCGAAGGGATTTCTGTACTTGTTTCAATTGAGGTCGATGGAATGAAAGTGGACGTCAATAATTCTGTCGAAGTAGGTAGAGAGGTACTCGAAGGGATTTCTGTACTTGTTTCAATTGAGGTCGATGGAATGAAAGTGGACGTCAATAATTCTGTCGAAGTAGGTAGAGAGGTACTCGAAGGGGATTTCTGTACTTGTTTTCAATTGAGGTCGATGGAATGAAAGTGGGACGTCAAACTAATTCTGTCGAAGTAGGTAGAGAGGTACTCGAAGAGGATTTCTGTTACTTGTTTCAAGTTAAGAGAGGTCGATGGAATGAAAGTGGACGCGTCAATAATTCTGGTCGAAGTAGGTAGAGAGGTACTCGAAGGGGATTTCTGTACTTGTTTCCAATTGAGGTCGATGGAATGAAAGTGGACGTCAATAATTCTGTCAGAAGTAGGTAGAGAGGTACTCGAAGGGATTTCTGTACTTGCTTCAATTGAGGTCGATGGAATGAAAGTGGACGTCAATAATTCTGTCGAAGTAGGTGAGAGAGGTACTCGAAGGGATTTCTGTACTTGTTTCAATTGAGGACGATGGAATGAAAGTGGACGACAATAATTCTGTCGAAGTAGGTAGAGAGGTACTCGAAGGGATTTCTGTACTTGTTTCAATTGAGGTCGATGGAATGAAAGTGGACGTCAATAATTCTGTCGAAGTAGAGTAGAGAGGTACTCGAAGAGGATTTCTGTACTTGTTTCAATTGAGGTCGATGGAATGAAAGTGGACGTCAATAATTCTGTCGAAGTAGGTAGAGAGGTACTCGAAGGGATTTCTGTACTTGTTTCAATTGAGGTCGATGGAATGAAAGTGGACGTCAATAATTCTGTCGAAGTAGGTAGAGAGGTACTCGAAGGGATTTCTGTACTTGTTTCAATTGAGGTCGATGGAATGAAAGTGGACGTCAATAATTCTGTCGAAGTAGGTAGAGAGGTACTCGAAGGGATTTCTGTACTTGTTTCAATTGAGGTCGATGGAATGAAAGTGGACGTCAATAATTCTGTCAGAAGTAGGTAGAGGAGGTACTCGAAGGATTTCTGTACTTGTTTCAATTGGAGGTCGAGATGGAATGAAAGTGGACGTCAATAATTCTGTCAGAAGTAGGTAGAGAGGTACTCGAAGGGATTTCTGTACTTGTTTCAATTTGAGGTCGATGGAATGAAAGTGGACGTCAATAATTCTGTCGAAAGTAGGTAGAGAGGTACTCTGAAGGGATTTAGCCTGTACTTGTTTCCAATTGAGGTCGATGGAATGAAAGTGGACGCCGGCTAATTTGTCATAAGCAGTAGAGAGGTACTCCTCGAAGGGATTTCTGGTAGCTCGGTTTCAATTGAGGTCGATGGAATGAAAGTGGACGTCCAATGAACATTCTTGGTCGAAGTAGGTAGAGAGGTACTCGAAGGGATTTTCTGGTACTTGTTTCAATTGAGGTCGATGGAATGAAAGTGGACGTCAATAATTCTGTCGAAGTAGGTAGAGAGGTACTCGAAGGGGATTTCTGTACTTGTTTCAATTGAGGTCGATGGAATGAAAGTGGACGTCAATAATTCTGTCGAAGTAGGTAGAGAGGTACTCGAAGGGATTTCTGTACTTGTTTCAATTGAGGTCGATGGAATGAAAGTGGACGTCAATAATTCTGTCGAAGTAGGTAGAGAGGTACTCGAAGGGATTTCTGTACTTGTTTCAATTGAGGTCCGATGGAATGAAAGTGGACGTCAATAATTCTGTCGAAGTAGGTAGAGAGGTACTCGAAGGGATTTCTGTACTTGTTTCAATTTTGAGGTCGATGGAATGAAAGTGGACGTCAATAATTCTTGTCGAAGTAGGTAGAGAGGTACTCGAAGGGATTTCTGTACTTGTTTCAATTCGAGGTCGATGGAATGAAAGTGGACGTCAATAATTCTGTCGAAGTAGGTAGAGAGGTACTCGAAGGGATTTCTGTACTTGTTTCAATTCGAGGTCGATGGAATGAAAGTGGACGTCAATAATTCTGTCGAGAAGTAGGTAGAGAGGTACTCGAAGGGATTTCTGTACTTGTTTCAATTGAGGTCGATGGGAATGAAAGTGGACGTCAATAATTCTGTCGAAGTAGGTAGAGAGGTACTCGAAGGGATTTCTGTACTTGTTTCAATTGAGGTCGATGGAAATGAAAGTGGACGTCAATAATTCTGTCGAAGTAGGTAGAGAGGTACTCGAAGGGATTTCTTGTACTTGTTTCAATTGAGGTCGATGGAATGAAAGTGGACGTCAATAATTCTGTCAGAAGTAGGTAGAGAGGTACTCAGAAGGGATTTCTGTACTTGTTTCAATTGAGGTCGATGGAATGAAAGTGGACGTCAATAATTACTGTCCGAAGTAGGTAGAGAGGGTACTCAGAAGGGATTTCTGTACTTGTTTCAATTGAGGTCGATGGAATGAAAGTGGACGTCAATAATTCTGTCGAAGTAGGTAGAGAGGTAGTCTCGAAGGGATTTCTGTACTTGTTTCAATTGAGGTCGATGGAATGAAAGTGGACGTCAATAATTCTGTCGAGAAGTAGGTAGAGAGGTACTCGAAGGGATTTCTGTACTTGTTTCAATTGAGGTCGATGGAATGAAAAGTGGGACGTCAATAATTCTGTCGAAGTAGGTAGAGAAAAGTACCTCGAAGGGATTTCTGTACTTGTTTCCAATTGAGGTCGATGGAATGAAAGTGGACGTCAATAATTCTGTCGAAGTAGGTAGAGAGGATTTACTCGAGAGGGATTTCTGTACTTGTTTCAATTGAGGTCGATGGAATGAAAGTGGACGTCAATAATTCTGTCGGAAGTGAGGTAGTAGAGGTACTCGAAGGGATTTCTGTCACTTGTTTCAATTGGAGGTCGATGGAATGAAAGTGGACGTCAATAATTCTGTCGAAGTAGGTGAGAGAAGGTACTCGAAGGGATTTCTGTACTTGTTTCAATTGAGGTCGATGGAATGAAAGTGGACGTCAATAATTCTGTTTTGAAGTAGGTAGAGAGGTACTCGAAGGGATTTCTGTACTTGTTTCAATTGAGGTCGATGGAATGAAAGTGGACGCTCAATAATTCTGTCGAGAAGTAGGTAGAGAGGTACTCAGAAGGGGATTTCTGTACTTGTTTCAATTGAGGTCGATGGAATGAAAGTGGACGTCAATAATTCTGTCGAAGTAGGTAGAGAGAGGTACCTCGAAGGGATTTCTGTACTTGTTTCAATTTGAGGTCGATGGAATGAAAGTGGACGTCAATAATTCTGTCGAAGTAGGTAGAGAGGTACTCGAAGGGGATTTCTGTACTTGTTTCAATTGAGGTCGATGGAATGAAAGTGGACGTCAATAATTCTGTCAGAAGTAGGTAGAGAGGTACTCGAAGAGGATTTCTGTACTTGTTTCAATTGAGGTCGATGGAATGAAAGTGGACGTCAATAATTCTGTCGAAGTAGGTAGAGAGGTACTCGAAGGGATTTCTGTACTTGTTTCAATTGAGGTCGATGGAATGAAAGTGGACGTCAATAATTCTGTCGAAGTAGGTAGAGAGGTACTCGAAGGGATTTCTGTACTTGTTTCAATTGAGGTCGATGGAAATGAAAGTGGACGTCAATAATTCTGTCGAAGTAGGTAGAGAGGTACTCGAAGGGATTTCTGTACTTGTTTCAATTGAGGTCGGATGGAATGAAAGTGGACGTCAATAATTCTGTTTTCGAAGTAGGTAGAGAGGTACTCGAAGGGATTTCTGTACTTGTTTCAATTGAGGTCGATGGAATGAAAGTGGACGTCAATAATTACTGTCGAAGTAGGTAGAGAGGTACTCGAAGGGATTTCTTGTACTTGTTTCAATTGAGGTCCGATGGAATGAAAGTGGACGTCAATAATTCTGTCGAAGTAGGTAGAGAGGTACTCGAAGCGGGTAAGACTCTGTACTTGTCGAATTGAGGTCGATGGAATGAAAGTGGACGTCAATAATTCTGTCGAAGTAGGTAGAGAGGTACTGAAGGATTTCTGTACTCCTTAATTTCAATTGAGGTCGATGGAATGAAAGTGGACGTCAATAATTCTGTCGAAGTAGGTAGAGAGGTACTCGAAGGGATTTCTGTACTTGTTTCAATTGAGGTCGATGGAATGAAAGTGGACGTCAATAATTCTGTCGAAGTAGGTAGAGAGGTACTCGAAGGGATTTCTGTACTTGTTTCAATTGAGGTCGATGGAATGAAAGTGGACGTCAATAATTCTGTCGAAGTAGGTAGAGAGGTACTCGAAGGGATTTCTGTACTTGTTTCAATTGAGGTCGATGGAATGAAAGTGGACGTCAATAATTCTGTCGAAGTAGGTAGAGAGGTACTCGAAGGGATTTCTCTGTACTTGTTTCAATTGAGGTCGATGGGAATGAAAGTGGGACGTCAATAATTCTGTCGAAGTAGGTAGAGAGGTACTCGAAGGGATTTCTGGTACTTGTTTCAATTGAGGTCGATGGAATGAAAGTGGACGTCAAATAATTCTGTCGGTAGATAGAAGTAGGTAGAGAGGTACTCGAAGGGATTTCTGTACTTGTTTCAATTCGAGGTCGATGGAATGAAAGTGGACGTCAATAATTCTGTCGAAGTAAATTGGTAGAGAGGTACTCGAAGGGATTTCTGTACCTTGTTTCAATTTAGAGGTCGATGGAATGAAAGTGGACGTCAATAATTCTGTCGAAGTAGGTAGAGAGGTACTCGAAGGGATCCCTGTACTTGTTTCAATTGGGGTCGATGGAATGATAGTGGACGTCAATAATTCTGTCGTAGTAGGTAGAGAGGTACTCGAAGGGATTTCTGTACTTGTTTCAATTGAGGTCGATGGAATGAAAGTGGACGTCAATAATTCTTGTCGAAGTAGGTAGAGAGGTACTCGAAGGGATTTCTGTACTTGTTTCAATTGAGGTCGATGGAATGAAAGTGGACGTCAATAATTCTGTCGAAGTATAGGTAGAGAGGTACTCGAAGGGATTTCTGTACTTGTTCCAATTGAGGTCGATGGAATGAAAGTGGACGTCAATAATTCTGTCGAAGTAGGTAGAGAGGTACTCGAAGGGATTTCTGTACTTGTTTCAATTGAGGTCGATGGAATGAAAGTGGGACGTCAATAATTCTGTCGAAGTAGGTAGAGAGGTACTCGAAGAGGATTTCTGTACTTGTTTCAATTGAGGTCGATGGAATGAAAGTGGACGTCAATAATTCTGTCGAAGTAGGTAGAGAGGGTACTCGAAGGGGATTTCTGTACTTGTTTCAATTCGAGGTCGATGGAATGAAAGTGGACGTCAAATAATTCTGTCGAAGTAGGTAGAGAGGTACTCGAAGGGATTTCTGTACTTGTTTCCAATTGAGGTCGATGGAATGCAAAGTGGGACGTCAATAATTCTGTCGAAGTAGGTAGAGAGGTACTCGAAGGGATTTCTGTACTTGTTTCAATTGAGGTCGATGGAATGAAAGTGGACGTCAATAATTCTGTCAGAAGTAGGTAGAGAGGTACTCGAAGGGATTTCTGTACTTGTTTCAATTGAGGTCGATGGAATGAAAGTGGACGTCAATAATTCTGTCGAAGTAGGTAGAGAGGTACTCGAAGGGATTTCTGTACTTGTTTCAATTGAGGTCGATGGAATGAAAGTGGACGTCAATAATTCTGTCGAAGTAGGTAGAGAGGTACTCGAAGGGATTTCTGTACTTGTTTCAATTGAGGTCGATGGAATGAAAGTGGACGTCAATAATTCTGTCGAAGTAGGTAGAGAGGTACTCGAAGGGATTTCTGTACTTGTTTCAATTGAGGTCGATGGAATGAAAGTGGACGTCAATAATTCTGTCGAAGTAAGGTAGAGAGGTACTCAGAAGGGATTTCTGTATGCTTGTTTCAATTGAGGTCGATGGAATGAAAGTGGACGTCAATAATTCTGTCGAAGTAGGTAGAGAGGTACTCGAAGGGATTTCTGTACTTGTTTCAATTGAGGTCGATGGAATGAAAGTGGACGTCAATAATTCTTGTCAGAAGTAGGTAGAGAGGTACTCGAAGGGATTTCTGTACTTGTTTCAAATTGAGGTCGATGGAAATGAAAGTGGACGTCAATAATTCTGTCGAAGTAGGTAGAGAGGTACTCGAAGGGATTTCTGTACTTGTTTCAA
>JAECZT010000042.1:0-54833 GCA_020055645.1 Tomocerus qinae | reverse complement strand
TTCAAGAGTTGAAATTTTGGAATTCATGATTTAATACTTGTACGACGTGTAAAAGTTTAAAAATAACATTCAAGACTTGAAATTTTAATTCATAATTTAACACTTGTACGAGCCAAAAAGTTTAAAAAATAACATTCAAGACTTGAAATTAATTCATAATTTAACACTTGTACGAGCCATAAAAGTTTAAAAAATAACATTCAAGAGTTGAAATTATTCATGATTTAACACTTGTACGAGCCAAAAAGTTTAAAAAATAACATTCAAGAGTTGAAATTATTTTTAATACTTGTACGAGCCAAAAAGCTTAAAAAATAATTTTCAAAATTCATGATTTAATACTTGTACGAGGTGTAAAAGCTTAAAAAATAACATTCAACAATTTTAATTCATAATTTAACACTTGTACGAGCCAAAAAGTTTAAAAAATAATTTTCAAGAGTTAAAATTTTGAAATTCATGATTTAATACTTGTACGAGCCAAAAATATTATTTATTAGTTATTCATTTTTCGACTATAAATGTTTCAAAATCATGTTTTAATACTTGTACGAGCCAAAAAATTGTTAATTATTAATTATACATTTTTAGACTGAATCTTTCAATTTTAATACTTGTACGAGACTGACCAAAAATATTAATTAATAATTATACATTTTTGGACTGAATCTTTCAAAAACATGTTTTAAAGCTTCTACGAGACTGACCAAAAATATTAATTAATAATTATACATTTTTGGACTGAATCTTTCAAAAACATGATTTAAGGCTTCTACAATGCAAAAAAGCTTAAAAAATAATATTCAAGACTGGAAATTTTGAAATTCATAATTTAACACTTGTACGAGGCGTGTAAGTTTAAAAAATAACATTCAAGACTTGAAATTCTGGAATTCATAATTTAACACTTGTACGAGGCGTAAAAGTTTAAAAAATATCATTCAAGACTTGAAATTAATTCATAATTTAACACTTGTACGAGGCGTAAAAGTTTAAAAAATAATATTCAAGACTTGAAATTTAAAAATTCATAATTTAATACTTGTACGAGGCGTAAAAGTTTAAAAATAACATTCAAGACTTGAAATTAATTCATAATTTAACACTTGTACGAGCCAAAAAGTTTAAAAATTGTTATTCAAGACTTGAAATTTAATTCATTATTTAACACTTGTACGAGCCAAAAGTTTAAAAAATATGATTTAATACTTGAAAAAAGCTTAAAAATAACATTCAACAGTTTTAATTATTTTTTAAACTTGTACGAGCCAAAAAGCTTAAAAAATAATTTTCAAGAGTTAAAAGTCATGATTTAATACTTGTACGAGCCAAAAAGCTTAAAAATAACATTCAACAGTTTTAATTATTTTTTAATACTTGTACGAGCCAAAAAGCTTAAAAAATAATTTTCAAGAGTTTTAATTCATGATTTAATACTTGTACGATCCAAAAAGCTTAAAAATAATTTTCAACAGTTAAAATTCATGATTTAATACTGGTACGGGCCAAAAAGCTTAAAAAATAATTCAAGAGTTTTAATTCATGATTTAATACTTGTACGAGCCAAAAAGCTTAAAAAATAACATTTTCAAGAGTTTTAATTATGATTTAATACTTGTACGAGCCAAAAAGCTTAATAAATAACATTCAACAGTTAAAATTCATGATTTAATACTTGTACGAGCCAAAAAGCTTAAAAAATAATTTTCAAGAGTTGAAATTCATGATTTAATACTTGTACGAGCCAAAAAGCTTAAAAATAACATTCAACAGTTTAAATTGATTTTTTTTGAAACTTGTACGAGCCAAAAAGCTTAAAAAATAATTTTCAAGAGTTAAAATTCATGATTTAATACTTGTACGAGCCAAAAAGCTTAAAAATAACATTCAACAGTTTAAATTATTTTTTAAACTTGTACGAGCCAAAAAGTTTAAAAAATAATTTTTAAGAGTTGAAATTCATGATTTAATACTTGTACAAGCCAAAAAGTTTAAAAAATAATTTTCAAGAGTTGAAATTGATGATTTAATACTTGTACGAGCCAAAAAGTTTAAAAAATAATTTTCAAGAGTTGAAATTAATTCATAATTTAACACTTGTACGAGGCATAAAAGCTTAAAAATAACATTCAAGACTTGAAATTAATTCATAATTTAACACTTGTACGAGGCGTAAAAGTTAAAAAAATAACATTCAAGACATGCAAAATTCATAATTTAATACTTGTACGAGGCGTAAAAGTTTAAAAAGTAACATTCAAGACTTGAAAATTTGGTATTCATAATTTAACACTTGTACGAGGCGTAAAAGTTTAAAAAATAACATTCAAGACTTGAAATTTTTAAATTCATAATTTAATACTTGTACGAGGTGTAAAAGTTTAAAAAATAACATTCAAGACTTGAAATTTTGGAATTCATAATTTAACACTTGTACGAGGTGTAAAAGTTTAAAAAATAACATTCAAGACATGCAATTCTAATTCATAATTTAACACTTGTACGAGGCGTAAAGGTTTAAAAAATATCTTTCAAGACTTAAAATTTTAAAATTCATAATTTAACACTTGTACGAGGAGCAAAAGTTTAAAAATAAGATTCAAGACTTGAAATTTTGGAATTCATAATTTAACACTTGTACGAGGCGTAAAAGTTTAAAAAATAACATTCAAGACTTGAAATTTTTAAATTCATAATTTAATACTTGTACGAGGTGTAAAAGTTTAAAAAATAACATTCAAGACTTGAAATTTTGGAATTCATAATTTAACACTTGTACGAGGTGTAAAAGTTTAAAAAATAACATTCAAGACATGCAATTCTAATTCATAATTTAACACTTGTACGAGTCGTAAAAGTTTAAAAAATAACATTTAAGACTTGAAAATTTGGAATTCATAATTTAACACTTGTACGAGACACCAAAAATATTATTTAATAATTATACCTTTTTCGATTCTGAATCTTTCAAAAACATGTTTTAAAGCTTGTAATGAGACTAATCAAACATATTAATTAATAACTATCCAATTTAAAAAGAATTTTTCAAAAACATGTTTTAAAGCTTGAACGAGACGTGAAAGTTTAAAAAATATCATTCAAGACTTGAAATTTTGGAATTCATAATTTAATAGTTGTACGAGGTGTAAAAGTTTAAAAAATAACATTCAAGACTTGAAATTTTGGAATTCATAATTTAACACTTGTACGAGGCGTAAAAGTTTAAAAATAACATTCAAGACTTGAAATTTTGGAATTCATAATTTAACACTTCTAAGAGGCGTAAAAGTTTAAAAAATAACATTCAAGACATGCAATTCTGGAATTCATAATTTAACACTTGTACAAGGCATAAAAGTTTAAAAAATAACATTCAAGACTTGAAATTCTGGAATTCATAATTTAACACTTGTACGAGGCGTAAAAGTTTAAAAAATAACATTCAAGACTTGAAATTCTAGAATTCATAATTTAACACTTGTACGAGGCGTAAAAGTTTAAAAAATAACATTCAAGACTTGAAATTCTAGAATTCATAATTTAAAACTTGTACGAGACACCAAAAATATTATTTCATTGGGCTACACGAATTAAAGCCTTCGCATAAAAATATGAACATGAAATTTTTTTCCCTGTTAGTGGATACGCTTAGGTATATTGTGGCAACAAACTAGAGATGGCCTATTATTCATTGTTGAGATATTTCTATTACAAAAGAGTTCATTTTGCCATTTTTCATATCCGATGCGTTCAAATATACAAAAATGAGCCTTTGCAAAAAATTATTTGGACAAAACTTTTTTCCTAAATAGCTAAAAGCACTCTTCATTTGATTTATTAAAATTGAGGATGGCCTATCTATCATTCGTGAGAAATTATATTTTTTTGTAAGATTTCCATTTTAAAGTACCTTTAGCTATATACTTCTTACGGTACTATAACTACACAATATAAAAATATTGGACATTTTATAGGTTCCATGTGTTTGATACATGAACATTTGTAGCAAACAATAACTGACTTTTGGTACTAGTTGAAAAAAGTGGTAAAGTCAAACTGCTTTTGAAATCCATCCCAATCGTCATTTGATCTGTTAGAAGGTTAAAACTCTCTCGTAGAAATATGTCCGTAAAGTCTCTAACGTAGACTGTCTGTAGAGCCTTGTGTAAATCTGTATATATAAAGTAAAGTGTGAAATCTGGTTGTAAAGCAAGTGTGGTAGATCCCGTCTGAATTGCTCTCTTTCCACAAACCATAACTAAGCATGGCCCCTATAGGTAAAAAACGAATTATCCAACCACATTTTAGCTAAGTATCGTTGAATGCATGTTTTAAGTACGTACTTACAACTGTATTGAATATTTTAAAGCTATAAGAAGGCTATATAATCAATGCTAATAAAGAATATACTGTAAAGACAGTTTCTCCCAGTTCCAGACTAACTAACACACAACCTGAGGCGCTCTTAGGATTCGCACCCAAGAATGCGGACAGTGAAAATCTCTATTAGACTTATTTTAGACCTTTGCGATTTTACACAACTTTACGCCTAGCTTCACACACAGTTTATTGATGTAAAGCTTTTAGTAGCAAAAAAGAACTTTGTATAACTTGAGACAATACTGGTAAAATACGCAATTCTATATGGACTTTGTGTGCGTGGTTGAGCGCTGAGATCAAAATTCCATTCATCGGACTTTTTCCGTAGCGTACATTCTCTTCAGAGGCTAGCCTATTTATGTATTTTCTCTTTGCTTTTAGCTTTTGGTAGGTGAATGAAACTTGTGCTGATATCAAACACATTATACCAAAAAATATTATGTTATTATTCTTTGTTTACTACAGCACCATTCCACCCTAAGGGATTTACACACGTAGCCACACTACTTTTTTACATCCATTTAAACAAAATTAATTATATTTTGGTTTCTAATTTTACTCGGAGATAGAGGGAAAACTCCCCCAGGTTGATATTTATTGACTCGATGATGATAGTATGTTGAAGGGATTCCAATGTGATTCGAACCTATGACAGTCCCACTTCAGGTTAAGTCAATAGGATGCTTTGCTCTCTTTCTGCAGCCAGTTTGAATAGGAAAACTGGGTGCAGGCTAAGGGGGAATCAGTGACTGCATCCATGACCACGGGCTTTTTTCCCCACCTAAAAGCTAAATGAATGAACCCACATTTCAAACTGGCTGGAGAAAGATGCTGAAATTGGCTATTGACATCACCTTGTTAAGTCAATAGGATGTTTTGCTCTCTTTCTGCAGCCAGTTTGAATAGGAAAACTGGGAGCAGGCCAAAGGGGGATCAGTGGCTGTATCCATGACCATGGGCTTTTTCCCCACCTAAAAGCTAAATGAATGAACCCACATTTCAAACTGGCTGCAGAATGATGCTGAAATTGGCTATTGACATCACCTTATTATTGCGTTCTAATCACATTGGAAGGGACAATAAAATTAACAGTAATTAGGTGGAAAGATACCTGAAGCTTTTACACGGATTGTTCAGTGCTGGCTATACTCTTGACTGGAAAATGTCACTGCCGGTTTGACGGACGCGAGCGAAGGATGGTTGACACGATACAGAATACCAAACACAAAAGCAAATGACACGGTATACACAGAATACAAAGCAAATACAAAATGCTCCGCTCCTGCTTTGCATTTTGTACTTGGTGCAGAGGTAAGGATCAAGCGAAGCGCGCGAGTAGAGTAGAAGGCAGGCCAAAGCACTCTAATAATTGTTTGTTTGGCACCGCCAAGGGTAAACCATCTCACATTGTTTTTAGTATGTCTTGCGATACCCCAGGTACATTTTTGGTTGACGAAACGAAGTCACTTAACAAAGTCACTTAACGAAGTCACAGAAGTAAACTAACTGTTTGTCTTTGAAAATCGGAGTTAATGATATTCCAGTAAGCCTGTATTTAGGTACGTATAAACGAAGAGACATTGATGCGACATTTATTTTGGTAGATGAACTACGATTTAGACTTTTTGCCCCTTTTACCCCTTTTGCCCGTTTTACCCCTTTTGCCCGGGTGGGTGGGCAAAATGTAAAAAAGCCGGCTAAAATAGAACTCTGACTATTTGTTTAATCCCTATGCTTTACGGGTTAAACTACCCTTACTTTGGAGGCCTCTACCGCCGAACTAGAGGGTATACGTCCGAAGTTGTAATTAGATAAATTATTCGTTACAAAGTCAAGAATGAGCACCAGAAATTGCAAGTCAAAATACCTTTGCAGTATTTGACTTTTTAAGGGGGCCAGGATTTGCGGAAATTACGATAGTGGTCTTTCGAAATTTAAAAGCCAGTCCCCATAACAATTTCACTCACCTTGGATAGTATCATAATAACCATAGATATTTTGTCCGCCTCCCCTCATTTCCGCATGGGACATCAACTAAATTGTAATGAACACATTTCAAAACTGCTGCATTTTTTAAAATAAAACTGGAAAGACGAATTGGAATTCAAAATCACAATTTCTAGCATGTTGTTAAGAGATTTCCTATGAATCAGAAGCGGATAGAAAGATTGGGAATAATGTCTCGCTTTCAAGACTATAGTTGTTTATTGCGGTGAGTCCTATCTAAGGTTGTATCAGTGGCAATACTAGTAATGGGCACAAGTGGGCCCGTGCCAACGTGTAATTATAGGTTTTTATACTTTAGATATTGTAGGAATTATTGAAAAACAAATAAATATTTTATTTTGAAATTTTGCAGAAATTGCGAGATGCTTTGTTGTTTTATATACAAGGGAGCATGGGTGAGTCTTCACTCCGATATGGACTACTCTGTTCTCACAAGAGTATTATTCTATTTTGTTCCCTACGAAGCTTGTATCAAGGTGAACATTCATCCGACCAATTGCCAACCTCATTTAATAATAATATGTCTTACATTTACATCGGCTCCTTTTGCAATAAGATACTCTATTACTTCATTTTGTCCATAATCCGCAGCATATAATATCGGAGGACGTCCATCGACAGACTCATTTAAATTAATCGACTGAAAATCAAAGTATACACTTAAGCGAATTCTTATTTAAAATTGTACACCACTGTTTTCTGTTCCAAGTTTACGGTAATCATTTTGGGTTAAAGACGCAGTGGAAAAACAACTTTGATAGAAATGATGTTCAATCGGCGAATATATGATAACGAGTCTTGGATTGAAGAAGGTACCCACGCTATTCTCATCATGAGAGAAAGAATGAACTTAAATATACTTAATAAATATTCAACATCACACTCACACGTTGCATAATTATCTAGAGAGTCTAATTGACAGACCACATGATGTAAATGTAAGTTTTTTGAACCTGGCTGACTTCAGTGACCCAACAAACGGAAACACAATTAATTTGATTAAATATTTATTTTGATACACTAAATCAGAATCAAAATTATGTGCTTTCATCTCAAACAAATAAATTAACTTAAATAATAAATTCCATGTAATTTTGTGCTCCAAATTGTGTCTATATTGCATTTTAGTAAATTATTACATTAGACATTAGATTTTTGCAATTTTTGGCCTTTTTTAGAAAAATTCCTCTCTTTTTCTCAGATTAGGGAAGGAGCACTGCTCGCCCCGTCCCCCTTACTGATACATGCTCGGTAAATCAGATAAGAGTATTATGTTTACCGGCAACACCGGCAACGAGGTACCACTGTATAAATTCAGCCCACAACTGTGAACAAACTATTTTGATGCTATTTTCCACTCCAATCCTTCGGAAACCTATTTTAGCACATTGGAAACTGAATCCAACACAACTGTCATGTATATATTAAATCTACAGTTTGTAAAAGCATGAAATTGAATTGTGAAAAGTTAGTTTTACATAAATTAAGTAGGGAAGAGAGAGAAATCATGCTTCACTCGCGGCCCCACTTTAAGTTTACTGAAAATTTGGCCTTGCCAGGGATTTTGGCTTAAGGACGCAGTTTACGGGTGGAGAAACAAATTGCAGGAGACTATAACAAATTATTTGATTATATTCTAGCCCTTCAGCATATTTGACTGACTGACAAGTACAGATAGTTTATTCACCAAGATCAAGTTACAGATTTTTAGATCGTGAAAAACATATAAAACAGATTAAATCCAACTTCCTCTACAGCAACCGAAACAATGGAATTCGAAGTAGTAGTTTCGTTGGAATTGGAGTAGCTTTAAAACAATTCGAGTAGTTTCAAACAATTCGAGTAGTTTCGAGAGAATCCGAATAGTTTCGAATGAGCTCACGCCATTTCATAAGAATTTCATTGGTGTCAAAGAAATTCGAGTGATTTCGATGAGATTCAAGTAGTACCGATTGGAATTCGAGTAGCCTTGAACAAAATAGAAGAGTCTCAAAAGAATTAAAGAATTGAGAATTAAGTTTCGAAGGAATTAGAGTATTTTCGATAAAATTCGAGCACGAATTCGAATTCTAGTTTTGAAAGAATTAGGACAGTTTGAAAACAAATAAAGTTGTTTTTAAAAAAAGTCGAGTTGTTTCGTCGATATTCGAGTAGTTTCGATACAATACGAGTAGTTTAGAAAGAATACGAGTAGTTTCGAAAATATACGAGTAGAGAAAGAATACGAGTAGTTTCGAAAATATACGAGTAGAGAAAGAATACGAGTAGTTTCGAAAGAATACGAGTAGTTTAGAAAGAATTCGAGTAGGTTCAAAAGAATTCTAGTAGTTCCAAAAGAATTCCAGTAGTTTCGAAAGAATTCTAGTAGGTCCGAAAGAATTCTAGTAGTTTCGAAAGAATACCAGTAGTTTCGAAAGAATTCGAGTAGTTTCTGCAAAATTCGAGTAGTTTCGAAAGAATTCGAGTAGTTTCGAAAGAATTCGAGTAGTTTCGAAAGAATTCGAGTAGTTTCGAAAGTATTCGTGTAGTTTCGAAAGAATTCGAGTAGTTTCGAAAGAATGCCAAAACTAAAGTATCTTCAGACCTTGTTTGGAATTGTGCGGTGCACTACTACTTTCTCGTCTTATGTCAAATGTCAAGAAAGCTTTGAGTTTGGAAATTTAACATAAATATGCGTTTACTGATTCTACAATTAATTGTTCTATTTTGGCTAAAAACGCATCCAAATCGCTGGAAAACGTCTGTGGCAAATCGTGTATCTGAGATAAAAGATTTACTAGGTCTCCAACATTGGAGCCACGGCATGTCGGAGGAAAATCCTACGGACGGCGGTGCATCTCGTGGTATTTTCCCCAAGATCTTCATGGACATCCTCTTTGGTGGTAGGGGCCACAATGGCTACACCAATTTGTTTGGAAAATGCAGAAAGAGGAAATTTAAACAGATCCTAATGCGCTGAAGAAGGAAAAGATAATGACAATTTTGTTGGTTGAAAATCATGAGGATTTGGATTTGCTGAACCGTTACTCATCATTTACAACTTTGATACGTATCACAGGTTATTATTTAAGATTCTCAGACAAACTCAGAAAGAAAATCGTGTCTTGTGGACCTTTATCAACATTGGAATTGCAAAGAGTTTTTGCGTTGATTAAACAAGTACAGAATCTTTCATTTGCTCAAGAAATCAAATACTGCATTTTAAATGTAATTCTGCATAAAAAGAGCCCGCTGAAATCCTTTTCTTGTTTAAGTAGAAATTTTGAGGGTGGGCGGGCGCCTCCGGCATTCATTACTTCCGTATGTTCAGAAGCATCCCATTATCTTACCAGAATAGGGCAGGGGTACTATTTAAATACATATCTTTAGTGTGTCGGTTAGGTTAGGATATGGATTTCGGCTAACATTAGGAACCCACATTGTTTGTCTAAATTCGAAACTGTTTTCATAATTGTCAAAGGAACTGGACCCTTAAACGAAAACCCTGGGGAGTCGCCACCAGCATCCACACCGAACAGGTAAGTCTTTATTGGAATTATTTGTAAATCATACCATTTAATGAGATATTATTAGTAGATAGTTTCAGTAGTCCGTGAAACCGCTATTTGGGAGTTGCACCTTGCATCAGAATACGCATTCTGATTGGTCGAAATAAGCTCGGACTATACACGGAAGCTCCTCCCACTTGGTGCCAGCTATCCATAGGACCACTTGCCATGGGGCCAGGTGTCCGGGGGGCCAGTTTCCATGGGGCCACTTCGCCTAACACCAGTTTTATGGAACACAATTTATTTAACTCTGGAAAACATTGACAAATAATGGACAATTGACGAGAGGACGAATGTTACGTGTGACTCTTGGACTAGTCATGACAAGAATGACTCTTTTCTTACAACTACAATCCTATGACCTAACAACTTTGTTTCGTAATATTATTATATTTATCAGTTACTTAGCTACTACTACATTTAGCTCCAAACAATATTGATAATGTATATTTTTCAAACCCAGTCACAGGTTCACGGGTTTGTTTTTTTTGACTTACAACACTTGGTAAAACTGATTCGAAATCACCTGAAGTCTTTGCTGGCCTGAAATATAATGATAATGATTCTAATTAATACTAGGATTATAATAGTATTAGTGTCCAATTTGTTATTGATTTGTTATATTTGTCCAAATGAATATTGTTTATTTGTTATGTAGTAATAAAGTAATAACATCGGAATTTATCGCATATTGTGAACTGAATGTTTGTTTAGGAATAATGTAGGGATAGCACACTCCTGTAACATTCTCTTTTCCGAAGATGCCAAAATTTTCCGAATGGAAAGGCTTAGTTCTTCCACTTGATGCAATCTTAATCCATTTCATCCTCATGTTTGAACACTTTTTAGGAAACTGATGAACCACTGTAAACGCATCCGACCGACTTTTGCAGATAATACACGATTTACCCATCTTATTGTTCTTCACTTCGCGGAAGATGCTTTAATTGTTAGCGATTCTTAGTTAAACAATTTCTTTTGGTCAAAATTATTAGACCCCAGCAGAACATTACCATTCGATCATTATATAATGATGTTGCTCGCAAATCATGCATTATTGTTGGCTAGAAATGAGGGGATTTTTTTAAGAAAAAATTCCCTTATAAATCTTCAGAAATCAACATAGGAAAATTCGCTAGTGGACTCCTCCTTATACAGGAGAAGAAGAAGGCTACCATAACTACAGTTTATGCTTCTTGGTAATAGGCTTCTGAATAAAGGTGATGAAAATTTGAAATCCTGTGAAATAGGCCACGGGAACAGGGTCTTATGGGGCACGGGAACAGGAGAGGAATGAGGGTATGAGTGCCGGAGATATAGGCAAAATAAATCTGATTAAAACGCTTTAAGCACTGAGGAGAGGTGTAACTGAAATCATTGTGATCCAATTGTTCGACTATTTCTAACTAACAGCTAGCATAATCCCATGTTTGATTTAGTAAGCTAAACTCATGACAGTTTCAAAGATAATGGGAAGGAGGTGTGCAGTGCAGAGTTGTAGTAATTCCGGAGCTCTCAAGATACTATTCACTTGATCCCGAAAGGGGCAAAAAGCTGGAAACACGAAAATCATAGATTGAATTCATTTGCAGTTGACGGTCAACCTAGCAGAAATTTAATTAACTATGGCATATGTAGTTTGCATTTCACAGACATTGATTACAAACAGACCGGGAATAAAATAAGTTACACCAGTTTGTAGTTCCAAATATAAAGAGATATTGCGTAGACACCCGAGGTTGCAACATCTGTCGTTATACGGTTGCATTTTGACAAGCATATCAACAGTTTTTGTGGTGATCTCCTCCATGTTTTATCTGACATTTCTAGCAATATTCACAAGAACAACATAATTTTGAAACGAATGAAATGTTGCGACAATGAAGAACGCGATCAATTGAAACTATTAAGCAATCTTCGAACAAGGCGTTTGTAAAGCCCATGGAACTAAATTACCAGCCGCTAATTCGCAATAAAGTCGCTCCCGATCTCGGCCAATCTCGGGTCCAGTTCCGGATCGCACAAGAAATCACACATTATCTGCTGACATGGAAAATGTAGAGCACAATTGCGACGAACAATGCTACATTAAAAATATCGGCAGGAAATCTCATCATAATAAAGGGTCGTTAAAATCCAAAAGTTGTCCGCAGGAAATAGACAAACAAAACAGTCGTCTGAACACCACGATGAAAAGTGAAAACGGGAAGCTATACTTTTACTTCAACTCGTACAGTAGGCATATTGAAAGGTTTAGTTATTGTAGATTTTTCGGTTATACATCATCAATATTGCAAGTCACTGCATAAAGAAATTTCAATTACATTACAGCATTTCCGAATAAATTATAGAATTTCCGAATAAATTATCTACCCAAACTAAGCCCTTTAGCCATTTAGTATGCCTACTGTCTATTTTGTGTGTCAACATAATAGTAGTTGTATCAACAGTTGCTCCTTACAACAAGTAATTAAAATGATCTATTCTATTGTGTTGTTTTCATAGTTTGAAAGTTAATCCAATAACATGATTATAACTTTTATTATTCATAGTGTGGAGTAGTATCATATGATATTATAAGTGTAGCTTAGGATGGTGGTAGTAATATGATATGCTAAAAGGTACTGATATCAAACGACTGTAATGCAGAAGTCAAATGTTGCAATAAATATTCCCCTTGTGAATGTATATGAAAATCATATAAAATTTTGAAATGAAATAATCTGTTGTGATTTATTATTTGTTATAATAACCATGGATAATTTGCTCCTTGAGAAGGAGCAAAACCGACCCCATTTTTTAAAGCTAAACTGTCTAGACCTATTTGCCCGTACTAGACAATCCAAGAGGTGGTTCTCGTTCCAAGAGTCCTGACTAGAAAATCTAAGCAAGTTTTGTTCGATCCAAATTCTAATGTTTACTATGATAGAGAACATGACTTAAGTGATGATGTCAGAGGGAAATTTCAGAGGACTAACAAACGAATTCACCTGAAAATACAACACTTGATAGTTCACAGAACTGAAGAAGATGATGATTGTGATCCAGGCAGGGGATGTGATTGTAAGGCAGCTCTGAACAAATAAGTCGGAAAGTCTTGGCTTAAATAAGATAGAATACTAAACACGTTTCTGTCCCCCGGGTAACTAGAGGTCATGGAAATGACTCACTCTGGCCTGGCCCCATCCCTTAGTATGATAAATAAAAGTTGACAGATGACATTACGGGTTTAATATATGCCATAGTTACCCAATAACATCACCGAATATCGAATAATAGACCAAGTGGAAGTCTATTACAATAGTCCATACATGAATACCTTCATGTTCTGAAGGATCCCGCCGTGAATTCCACTTGTAATCACATCAAATTCACTGATCTGCATACTCACTAGATGTTCAGTCTAATACAGATATCGGCTACAAATAAAAATAAATAAAGGTTTTATGAAACAAGAGAGACCGCGAGAAGAAACAAACAGCGTAGTTGGCAGTAGACGTAGTATAATAACAACAATAATAATATACATTCAGCATTTGAATTGGTGCTAATGCAAAATGCAATGCGAGGATGAAGGATGCTGAATTTGCTATGAAGTACTAGTATAGTATGGATGATAAAATTGAGTTGGAAGAATAGGTTAAATTAAAGTAATATAGGGATTTTCTATAACATTCTGTCTTGACGAGAGTCAGAGAGGTTAGCTGGCCACAGGAAACTGAAAAATATTGAAATATGGTTAGGGTCATTCATATATTGTGTAATAGCCAAAAATTAATATTCAACCACCCTGATGCACAGTACATTACAGTAGAGTAATAAAGCACTGAAAAATATAGAAATATGGTTAGGGGTCATTCATATATTGTGTAATAGATAAAAATAATATTTCACCACCCTAGTGCACAGTAGATTACAGCAGCGCATCAGCACGGAAAACTATTAAAAACTGGTTAGGCTGACCCCTAACCATATTTCAATAGTTTTCAGTGCTCTGACATGCAACAGTAATGTACTATTCATCAGAGTGGAGAAATATTATTTTTTGCTATTACACTATTTATGAATGTCTCTTAACCATAATTCATTAGTTTTCATTGCTCTGACACGCTGCTGGGATGTACTCTACATCAGGGTGGAGAAATATTATTTTTTAGCTATTACACAATATATGAAAGACCCTTAGTCAATTTTCAATAGTTTTCAGTACTCTGACATGCTACAGTTATGTACTATGCATCAGGGTGGAGAAATATTTTTTACTTATCACACAATGTATGAATGACCCTGAGTCAGTTTTCAATAATTTTCAGTGCTCTGACATGCTACAGTTATGTATTATGCATCAGGGTGGAGAAATATTATTTTTTGCTGTTACACTATTCACGAATGTCTCTTAACCATATTTCATTAGTTTTCATTGCTCTGACACGCTGCTGTGATGTACTATGCATCAGGGTGGAGAAATATTATTTTTGATTTATTACTCAATATATGAATGACCCTTAGTCAGTTTTCAATAGTTTTTAGTGCTCTGACATGCTACAGTTATGTACTATGCATCAGGGTGGAGAAATATTATTTTTTGCTAATACACTATTTATGAATGTCTCTTAACTATATTTCATTAGTTTTCATTGCTCTGACAAACTGCTGGGATGTACTGTACATCAGGGTGGAGAAATATTATTTTTTAGCTAGTACACAATATATGAAAGACCCTTAGTCAATTTTCAATAGTTTTTAGTGCTCTGACATGCAACAGTTATGTACTGTGCATCAGGGTAGAGAAATATTATTTTTTGCTATTACTCTATTTATGAATGTCTCTTAACCATATTTCAATAGTTTTCCGTGCTCTGACATGCTACAGTTATGTACTATGCATCAGGGCGGAGAAATATTATTTTTTGCTATTACACTATTTATGAATGTCTCTTAACCATATTTCATTAGTTTTCATTGCTCTGACACGCTGCTGTGATGTACTATGCATCAGGGTGGAGAAATATTATTTTTTATTTATCACACAAGATATGAATGACCCTTAGTCAGTTTTCAATGGTTTTCAGTGCTCTGACATGGAACAGGTATGTACTATGCATCAGGGTGGAGAAATATTATTTTTTATTTATCACACAATATATGAATGACCCTTGGTCAGTTTTCAATAGTTTTCCGTGCTCTGACATGGTACAGTTATGTACTATGCATCAGGGTGGAGAAATATTATTTTTTGCTATTACACTATTTATGAATGTCTCTTAAGCATATTTCATTAGTTTTCATTGCTCTGACACGCTGCTGTGATGTACTATGCATCAGGGTGGAGAAATATTATTTTTTATTTATCACACAAGATATGAATGACCCTTAGTCAGTTTTCAATGGTTTTCAGTGCTCTGACATGGAACAGGTATGTACTATGCATCAGGGTGGAGAAATATTATTTTTTATTTATCACACAATATATGAATGACCCTTGGTCAGTTTTCAATAGTTTTCCGTGCTCTGACATGGTACAGTTATGTACTATGCATCAGGGTTGAGAAATATTATTTTTTGCTATTACACTATTTATGAATGTCTCTTAAGCATATTTCATTAGTTTTCATTGCTCTGACACGCTGCTGTGATGTACTATGCATCAGGGTGGAGAAATATTATTTTTGATTTATTACTCCATATATGAATGACCCTTAGTCAGGTTTCAATAGTTTTTAGTGCTCTGACATGCTACAGTTATGTACTATGCATTAGGGTGGAGAAATATTATTTTTTGCTAATACACTATTTATGAATGTCTCTTAACCATATTTCATTAGTTTTCATTGCCCTGACACGCTGCTGGGATGTACTGTACATCAGGATGGAGAAACATTATTTTTTAGCTAGTACACAATATATGAAAGACTCTTAGTCAATTTTCAATAGTTTTTAGTGCTTTGACATGCAACAGTTATGTACTGTGCATCAGGGTGGAGAAATATTATTTTTTACTTATCACACAATGTATGAATGACCCTTAGTCAGTTTTCATTAATTTTCAGTGCTCTGACATACACCTGTGTGAATAGTTAGACCTTTTTTTACCAATGGGATGTTATATTTCCTCCGATCACCTGAATTGAAATAAAATGCACTCTGATTAAATAAAATACACCTTAATTAAATAAAATACACCTTAATTAAATAAAATACACCTTAATTAAATAAAATACACCTTAATTAAATAAAATACACCT
The DNA here is from genome assembly GCA_020055645.1 of Tomocerus qinae. Lineage (NCBI taxonomy): Eukaryota > Metazoa > Arthropoda > Collembola > Entomobryomorpha > Tomoceridae > Tomocerus > Tomocerus qinae. Next base: position 38,653 of record JAECZT010000042.1, on the reverse strand, counting down.
TAATTAAAGAAAATACACTTTACGTAAATAAAATACGCCTTAATTAAATAAAAGGTTAAAGTAAGACAGTGGTGGCAGAGCAGGAGCAGGAATAGGAGCAGGAGTAGGATTAGGAGCAGGGAGTAGGAGCAGTGAAAATGAGCAGGAGCAGGGAGCAGGCCCAGGAGCAGTGAAAATGAGCAGGAGCAGGCCCAGGAGCAGGGAGCAGGAGTAGGGAGCAGTGAAAATGAACATGAGTGGGAGCAGGAGCAGGTGTAAGAGCAGGGAGCAGGATTAACAGGCCTTGCTAACCTCCCTTGCTAACCTCCCCTATTAACCTCCTTTGCTAACCTCCCCTATTAACCTCCCTTGCTAACCTCCCCTATTAACTTCCCTTGCTAACCTCCCCTATTAACCTCCCTTGCCGACCACCCCTACTAACCTCCCTTATTACATATTAAAGTCAAAATGGTACTAAGTAATACAGTAAAGGATGTATAAAATGGCGCACATTTTTGAATTTTAGGTACTTTTGCCCCTTTTGCTCACTACCCCTTTTACCCGGGTGGGTGGGCAAAATGTAAAAAAGCCGGTTAAAATAGAACTCTGATTAAAATCCCTTATTAATAAAGGAATTCTGATAGGGGTAGGTGAATAAGGGAAGGCCAACGATAATTAATAGATTACTCCCAAATTGGCAAACACCTTTGGTTTAATGTTTTTTCAAATTCGCTTTTTTACACCCCACGGATATAACGAACCTAACCTAAATAAAATAAACACGACAGTTAACTATAAAAATTATTAGGTTAGGTTTGTTATATTCAAAGCAGACTGTCTCTTCATATTCGGCATGGAGAGGAGGTTAATATAGGGGGTTGAAAGGGAGGTTAGAAGGGGAGGTTAGTAGGGGAGGTTAGTAGGGGAGGTTAGCAAGGGAGGTTAATCCTGCTCCCTGCTCTTACACCTGCTCCTACTCCTGTTCATTTTCACTGCTCCCTACTCCTGCTCCCTGCTCCTGGGCCTGCTCCCTGCTCCTGCTCATTTTCACTGCTCCTACTCCCTGCTCCTAATCCTACTCCTGCTCCTATTCCTGCTCCTGCTCTGCCACCACTGTCTTACTTCAACCAAATAAAATACACCTCAATTAAATAAAATACATCTTAATTTAATAAAATACATCTTAATTTAATAAAATGCACATTAATTAAATAAAATGCACATTAATTAAATAAAATACATCTTAATTAAATAAAATACATCTTAATTTAATAAAATACATCTTAATTTAATAAAATGCACATTAATTAAATAAAATGCACATTAATTAAATAAAATGCACATTAATTAAATAAAATGCACCTCAATTAAATAAAATACATATTAATTAAATAAAATACACCTTAATTAAATAAAATATACCTCAATTAAATAAAATACACCTTAATTTAATAAAATGCACATTAATTTAATAAAATGCACATTAATTAAATAAAATTTACATTAATTAAATAAAATGCATCTCAATTAAATAAAATACATATTAATTAAATAAAATACACCTTAATTATATAAAATGCACTTTAATTAAATAAAATGCACATTAATTAAATAAAATACATATTAATTAAATAAAATACACCTTAATTAAATAAAATATACGTCAATTAAATAAAATACACCTTAATTTAATAAAATGCACATTATTAAATAAAATGCACATTAATTAAATTAAATGCACATTTATTAAATAAAATGCACATTTATTAAATAAAATGCACCTCAATTACATAAAATACATATTAATTAAGTAAAATACACCTTAATTATATAAAATGCACCTTAATTAAATAAAATGCACATTATTTACATAAAATGCACCTCAATTAAATAAAATACACATTAATTAAATAAAATATACCTCAATTAAATAAAATATACCTCAATTAAATAAAATATACCTCAATTAAATAAAATATACCTCAATTAAATAAAATATACCTCAATTAAATAAAATACACCTTAATTAAATAAAATACATATTAATTAAAAAAATTACACCTTAATTATATAACATGCACATTAATTAAATAAAATGCACCTTAATTAAATAACATACACATTGACTAAATAAAAAAAACCTTCATTAAATAAAACGTCCCTCAATTAATTAAAATATACCTTAAATTAATCAAATACACCTTAATTAAATAATGTGGACTTTAGTTAAATAAAACGCACCTAAATTAAATAATGTGGCCTTTAGTTAAATAAAACGCACCTCAGTTAAATCAAATGAACATTAATTAAATAAAACGCACCTTCATTAAATGAAATGCACATAAATTATTGAAAGTACACCTAAATTAAATAAAACATACCTGAATTAAATAAAATCAACCTTAATTAAATCAAACGCACATCATTTTTTTAAGACACACCTAACTTAACTAAATGATATTTATACTTTAATTCAATAAGTTTCAAAACTATTTCACCAATAATTAAGTGGACATTATTTGACCCAAGGTACCTGGTTATACCAAATAAATAAATTTCGCTTAAATTTAAATTCCATGAAATTCGAAACGATTTAAATTCAATAATTTCCTTCTAAAATCGATAATCGTCATCATATCTGCTACCGCAGCATTAACAACAGATCATTAGAGAGTGTCGCAGATATTACCTGACCTGAGGTCACTGGTGTTATAGGGAAAATAAATTGCACTTGAAATTAAATTCCATGAAATTCGAATCAGATTCACGTTTATAATTTTTATTTTTAAAATCGATCTGCGCCATCACATCTGCCACCGCAGCATTAACAACAGATCATTAGAGAGTGTCGCAGATATTACCTGACCTGAGGTTACTGGTGTTATAAGAAAATAAATTTCACTTGAAATTAAATTCCATGAAATTCGAAACCATTTCACGTTTATAATTTTTGTTTCTTAAATCGATCTGCGCCATCACATCTGCCACCGCAGCATTAACAACAGATCATTATAGAGTGACGAAGATATTACCTGGTCTGGGGTCACAGGTGTTATAAGAAAATAAATTTCAATTGAAATTAAATTCCATGAAATTCCAATCCGATTCACGTTTATAATTTTTATTTGTTAAATCGATCTGCGCCATCACTTCTGCCACCGCAGCAATTAAAACATATCATCAGAGAGTGTCGCAGATATTACCTGACCTGAGGTTACTGGTGTTATAAGAAAATAAATTTCACTTGAAATTAAATTACATGAAATTCGAATCCGATTCACGTTTATAATTTTTGTTTCTTAAATCGATCTGCGCCATCACATCTGCCACAGCAGCATTAACAACAGATCAGTAGAGAGTGTCGCAGATATTACCTGACCTGAGGTCACTGGTGTTATAAGAAAATAAATTTCACTTGAAATTAAATTACATGAAATTCGAATCCGATTCACGTTTATAATTTTTGTTTCTTAAATCGATCTGCGCCATCACTTCTGCCACCGCAGCAATTAAAACGTATCATCAGAGAGTGTCGCAGATATTACCTGACCTGAGGTCACTGGTGTTATAAGAAAATAAATTTCACTTGAAATTAAATTCCATGTAATTCGAAACCATTTCTTGTTTATAATTTTTGTTTCTTAAATCGATCTGCGCTATCACATCTGCCACCGCAGCATTAACAACAGATCATTAGAGAGTGACGAAGATATTACCTGGCCTGGGGTCACAGGTGTTATAAGAAAATAAATTTCACTTGAAATTAAATTCCATGAAATTCGAAACCATTTTTTGTTTATAATTTTTGTTTCTTAATTCGATCTGCGCCATCACATCTGACGTGGTCGTAAGCTAAAAGATAGGAAATTGGAAAGAGAGCTCGAGAGGAAATGCTGGACATGGGCTTACCGTCAAGACGTAAAGAAGAAATCCTCCGCCATTTGTAGAATTCCCATTTTCTATTCCCAAAATTATAACCCAATTCGATCAGTATCCCCATTTTGAGTCACAATTGCTCAGCTGACTCACTTTTGTTACATTGCTCACCATTCTCCACCCCATTCATAGAATTCAGTAATTTAGTGTCACCATAGTCGTTAAATTGCTCATCAGTAATTAAACTCTGTGCTTTAATTATATCACTAACTATTTAAGTGTCAATAACTGTTAAAGTGCCAATAACTGTATCAGCAAAGTCATATCGTTACACAATTCCATGTACTCAATCAGTTTATTATTTTCCCACCATGTTATCATTTTGCGTTAAGTTATTTTGTGTATTTATCCAGTTAAAGACAATAGTAATTTTCCCATCTCCAGTTCCATCCGTTCAGTGAGAAATAAATACACCAAACGCACATTAATTGGCAAAGACTAAACTCGTGAAGTTCACTAACTTTATTACATCACATCATTGCGAAACAGCATATCATCATCTCGATTCCTCGACATTTCCACCATCCACATCACAGAGGAACTTAGTTGTAGACGAGGTTTGATGTTTCTCCGAAGGACTACATACATCCCACATACATACACATAACCCGACGAGATTCTTCAATAACCTCCTGACAGAGATCATCATAACCTCCTGACAATTTCAATTTATTATTGATGCTCTTAGTAAACTTATCTTATTGATTTACAACCGTTTATAAATTGGTTGCACATTAGAAGCCTTTTAATAATTAAATACCAAAACTTACTGCTAACTTAAAATTGAAAACTATATTTGAATTTGTTATTGATGTTCTTAGTAAACTTATCTTATTACTTTACACCCGCTTATAATTTGGTTCCACATTAGAAGGTTTTTAATAATGTATTTACAAAACTTATTGCCAACATTAAAATTGAAAACTATATTTAAATTTGTTTTTAATGCTCTAAGTAAACTTATCTTATTACTTTACAACCGTTTATAAATTAATTGCACATTAGAAGCCTTTTAATAATTAAATACCAAAACTTACTGCTAACTTAAAATTGAAAACTTTATTTGAATTTGTTATTGATGCTCTTAGTAATCTTATCTTAATTCTTTACAACCGTTTATAAATTGGTTCCACATTAGAAGGTTTTTAATAATGTAATTACAAAACTTATTGCTAACCTTAAAATTGAAAACTATATTTAAATTTGTTTTTAATGCTCTTAGTAAACTTATCTTATTAATTTACAACCGTTTATAAATTAGTTGCACATTAGAAGCCTTTTAATAATTAAATACCAAAACTTACTGCTACTTAAAATTAAAAACTTTATTTGAATTTGTTATTGATGCTTTTATTAAACTTATCTTATTAATTTACCACCGTTTATAAATTGGTTCCATATAAGAAGCCTTGTAATAATAAAATTAGAAAACTTAATGCTAACCTCAAAATTGAAAACTGTATTTCAATTTGTTAATGATGCTCTTAGTAAACTTTTCTTATTAATTTACCACCGTTTATAAATTGGTTCCATATAAGAAGCCTTGTAATAATAAAATTAGAAAACTTAATGCTAACCTCAAAATTGAAAACTGTATTTCAATTTGTTAATGATGTTCTTAGTAAACTTATCTTATTACTTTACACCCGCTTATAATTTGGTTCCACATTAGAAGGTTTTTAATAATGTATTTACAAAACTTATTGCCAACATTAAAATTGAAAACTATATTTAAATTTGTTTTTAATGCTCTAAGTAAACTTATCTTATTACTTTACAACCGTTTATAAATTAATTGCACATTAGAAGCCTTTTAATAATTAAATACCAAAACTTACTGCTAACTTAAAATTGAAAACTTTATTTGAATTTGTTATTGATGCTCTTAGTAATCTTATCTTAATTCTTTACAACCGTTTATAAATTGGTTCCACATTAGAAGGTTTTTAATAATGTAATTACAAAACTTATTGCTAACCTTAAAATTGAAAACTATATTTAAATTTGTTTTTAATGCTCTTAGTAAACTTATCTTATTAATTTACAACCGTTTATAAATTGGTTGCACATTAGAAGCCTTTTAATAATTAAATACCAAAACTTACTGCTACTTAAAATTAAAAACTTTATTTGAATTTGTTATTGATGCTTTTATTAAACTTATCTTAATAATTTACCACCGTTTATAAATTGGTTCCATATAAGAAGCCTTGTAATAATAAAATTAGAAAACTTAATGCTAACCTCAAAATTGAAAACTGTATTTCAATTTGTTAATGATGCTCTTAGTAAACTTATCTTATTAATTTACCACCGTTTATAAATTGGTTCCACATTAGAAGCCTTTTAATAATATATTTACAAAACTTATTGCTGACTTAAAAATTGAAAACTATATTCGAATTTGTTATTGATGTTCTTAGTAAACTTATCTTATTAATTTACACCCGCTTATAATTTGGTTCCACATTAGAAGGTTTTTAATAATGTATTTACAAAATTTATTGCCAACCTTAAAATTGAAAACTATATTTAAATTTGTTTTTAATGCTCTTAGTTAACTTATTTTATTAATTTACAACCGTTTATAAATTGGTTCCACATTAGAAGGTTTTTAATAATGTATTTACAAAATTTATTGCCAACCTTAAAATTGAAAACTATATTTAAATTTGTTTTTAATGCTCTTAGTAAACTTATCTTATTAATTTACAACCGTTTATAAATTGGTTGCACATTAGAAGCCTTTTAATAATTAAATACCAAAACTTACTGCTACTTAAAATTAAAAACTTTATTTGAATTTGTTATTGATGCTTTTATTAAACTTATCTTAATAATTTACCACCGTTTATAAATTGGTTCCATATAAGAAGCCTTGTAATAATAAAATTAGAAAACTTAATGCTAACCTCAAAATTGAAAACTGTATTTCAATTTGTTAATGATGCTCTTAGTAAACTTATCTTATTAATTTACCACCGTTTATAAATTGGTTCCACATTAGAAGCCTTTTAATAATATATTTACAAAACTTATTGCTGACTTAAAAATTGAAAACTATATTCGAATTTGTTATTGATGTTCTTAGTAAACTTATCTTATTAATTTACACCCGCTTATAATTTGGTTCCACATTAGAAGGTTTTTAATAATGTATTTACAAAATTTATTGCCAACCTTAAAATTGAAAACTATATTTAAATTTGTTTTTAATGCTCTTAGTTAACTTATTTTATTAATTTACAACCGTTTATAAATTGGTTCCACATTAGAAGGTTTTTAATAATGTAATTACAAAACTTATTGCTAACCTTAAAATTGAAAACTATATTTAAATTTGTTTTTAATGCTCTTAGTAAACTTATCTTATTAATTTACAACCGTTTATAAATTGGTTGCACATTAGAAGCCTTTTAATAATTAAATACCAAAACTTACTGCTACTTAAAATTAAAAACTTTATTTGAATTTGTTATTGATGCTTTTATTAAACTTATCTTATTAATTTACCACCGTTTATAAATTGGTTCCATATAAGAAGCCTTGTAATAATAAAATTAGAAAATATAATGCTAACCTCAAAATTGAAAACTGTATTTCAATTTGTTAATGATGCTCTTAGTAAACTTATCTTATTAATTTACCACCGTTTATAAATTGGTTCCACATTAGAAGCCTTTTAATAATATATTTACAAAACTTGTTGCTGACTTAAAAATTGAAAACTATATTCGAATTTGTTATTGATGTTCTTAGTAAACTTATCTTATTAATTTACACCCGCTTATAATTTGGTTCCACATTAGAAGGTTTTTAATAATGTATTTACAAAATTTATTGCCAACCTTAAAATTGAAAACTATATTTAAATTTGTTTTTAATGCTCTTAGTTAACTTATTTTATTAATTTACAACCGTTTATAAATTGGTTCCACATTAGAAGGTTTTTAATAATGTAATTACAAAACTTATTGCTAACCTTAAAATTGAAAACTATATTTAAATTTGTTTTTAATGCTCTTAGTAAACTTAACTTATTAATTTACAACCGTTTATAAATTGGTTGCACATTAGAAGCCTTTAATAATTAAATACCAAAACTTACTGCTACTTAAAATTAAAAACTTTATTTGAATTTGTTATTGATGCTTTTATTAAACTTATCTTAATAATTTACCACCGTTTATAAATTGGTTCCATATAAGAAGCCTTGTAATAATAAAATTAGAAAACTTAATGCTAACCTCAAAATTGAAAACTGTATTTCAATTTGTTAATGATGCTCTTAGTAAACTTATCTTATTAATTTACCACCGTTTATAAATTGGTTCCACATTAGAAGCCTTTTAATAATATATTTACAAAACTTATTGCTGACTTAAAAATTGAAAACTATATTCGAATTTGTTATTGATGTTCTTAGTAAACTTATCTTATTAATTTACACCCGCTTATAATTTGGTTCCACATTAGAAGGTTTTTAATAATGTATTTACAAAATTTATTGCCAACCTTAAAATTGAAAACTATATTTAAATTTGTTTTTAATGCTCTTAGTTAACTTATTTTATTAATTTACAACCGTTTATAAATTGGTTCCACATTAGAAGGTTTTTAATAATGTAATTACAAAACTTATTGCTAACCTTAAAATTGAAAACTATATTTAAATTTGTTTTTAATGCTCTTAGTAAACTTATCTTATTAATTTACAACCGTTTATAAATTGGTTGCACATTAGAAGCCTTTTAATAATTAAATACCAAAACTTACTGCTACTTAAAATTAAAAACTTTATTTGAATTTGTTATTGATGCTTTTATTAAACTTATCTTATTAATTTACCACCGTTTATAAATTGGTTCCATATAAGAAGCCTTGTAATAATAAAATTAGAAAACTTAATGCTAACCTCAAAATTGAAAACTGTATTTCAATTTGTTAATGATGCTCTTAGTAAACTTATCTTATTAATTTACCACCGTTTATAAATTGGTTCCACATTAGAAGCCTTTTAATAATATATTTACAAAACTTATTGCTGACTTAAAAATTGAAAACTATATTTGAATTTGTTATTGATGTTCTTAGTAAACTTATCTTATTAATTTACACCCGCTTATAATTTGGTTCCACATTAGAAGGTTTTTAATAATGTATTTACAAAATTTATTGCCAACATTAAAATTGAAAACTATATTTAAATTTGTTTTTAATGCTCTTAGTTAACTTATTTTATTAATTTACAACCGTTTATAAATTGGTTCCACATTAGAAGGTTTTTAATAATGTATTTACAAAATTTATTGCCAACCTTAAAATTGAAAACTATATTTAAATTTGTTTTTAATGCTCTTAGTTAACTTATTTTATTAATTTACAACCGTTTATAAATTGGTTCCACATTAGAAGGTTTTTAATAATGTAATTACAAAACTTATTGCTAACCTTAAAATTGAAAACTATATTTAAATTTGTTTTTAATGCTCTTAGTAAACTTATCTTATTAATTTACAACCGTTTATAAATTGGTTGCACATTAGAAGCCTTTTAATAATTAAATACCAAAACTTACTGCTACTTAAAATTAAAAACTTTATTTGAATTTGTTATTGATGCTTTTATTAAACTTATCTTATTAATTTACCACCGTTTATAAATTGGTTCCATATAAAAAGCCTTGTAATAATAAAATTAGAAAATATAATGCTAACCTCAAAATTGAAAACTGTATTTCAATTTGTTAATGATGCTCTTAGTAAACTTATCTTATTAATTTACAACCGTTTATAAATTGGTTGCACATTAGAAGCCTTTTAATAATTAAATACCAAAACTTACTGCTAACTTAAAATTGAAAACTATATTTGAATTTGTTATTGATGTTCTTAGTAAACTTATCTTATTACTTTACACCCGCTTATAATTTGGTTCCACATTAGAAGGTTTTTAATAATGTATTTACAAAACTTATTGCCAACATTAAAATTGAAAACTATATTTAAATTTGTTTTTAATGCTCTAAGTAAACTTATCTTATTACTTTACAACCGTTTATAAATTAATTGCACATTAGAAGCCTTTTAATAATTAAATACCAAAACTTACTGCTAACTTAAAATTGAAAACTTTATTTGAATTTGTTATTGATGCTCTTAGTAATCTTATCTTAATTCTTTACAACCGTTTATAAATTGGTTCCACATTAGAAGGTTTTTAATAATGTAATTACAAAACTTATTGCTAACCTTAAAATTGAAAACTATATTTAAATTTGTTTTTAATGCTCTTAGTAAACTTATCTTATTAATTTACAACCGTTTATAAATTAGTTGCACATTAGAAGCCTTTTAATAATTAAATACCAAAACTTACTGCTACTTAAAATTAAAAACTTTATTTGAATTTGTTATTGATGCTTTTATTAAACTTATCTTATTAATTTACCACCGTTTATAAATTGGTTCCATATAAGAAGCCTTGTAATAATAAAATTAGAAAACTTAATGCTAACCTCAAAATTGAAAACTGTATTTCAATTTGTTAATGATGCTCTTAGTAAACTTTTCTTATTAATTTACCACCGTTTATAAATTGGTTCCACATTAGAAGCCTTTTAATAATATATTTACAAAACTTATTGCTGACTTAAAAATTGAAAACTATATTCGAATTTGTTATTGATGTTCTTAGTAAACTTATCTTATTACTTTACACCCGCTTATAATTTGGTTGAAGATTAGAAGGTTTTTAATAATGTATTTACAAAACTTATTGCCAACATTAAAATTGAAAACTATATTTAAATTTGTTTTTAATGCTCTAAGTAAACTTATCTTATTACTTTACAACCGTTTATAAATTAATTGCACATTAGAAGCCTTTTAATAATTAAATACCAAAACTTACTGCTAACTTAAAATTGAAAACTTTATTTGAATTTGTTATTGATGCTCTTAGTAATCTTATCTTAATTCTTTACAACCGTTTATAAATTGGTTCCACATTAGAAGGTTTTTAATAATGTAATTACAAAACTTATTGCTAACCTTAAAATTGAAAACTATATTTAAATTTGTTTTTAATGCTCTTAGTAAACTTATCTTATTAATTTACAACCGTTTATAAATTGGTTGCACATTAGAAGCCTTTTAATAATTAAATACCAAAACTTACTGCTACTTAAAATTAAAAACTTTATTTGAATTTGTTATTGATGCTTTTATTAAACTTATCTTAATAATTTACCACCGTTTATAAATTGGTTCCATATAAGAAGCCTTGTAATAATAAAATTAGAAAACTTAATGCTAACTCTCAAAATTGAAAACTGTATTTCAATTTGTTAATGATGTTCTTAGTAAACTTATCTTATTAATTTACACCCGCTTTATAAATTGGTTCCACATTAGTAAGGTTATCTTAATAATGTATTTACAAAATTTATTGCCAACCTTTTAATAATTGAAAACTATATTTTAAAATTTGTTTTTAATGCTCTTAGTTAACTTATTTTATTAATTTACAACCGTTTATAAATTGGTTCCACATTAGAAGGTTTTTTATAATGTAATTACAAAACTTATTGCTAACCTTAAAATTGAAAACTATATTTAAATTTGTTTTTAATGCTCTTAGTAAACTTATCTTATTAATTTACAACCGTTTATAAATTGGTTGCACATTAGAAGCCTTTTAATAATTAAATACCAAAACTTACTGCTACTTAAAATTAAAAACTTTATTTGAATTTGTTATTGATGCTTTTATTAAACTTATCTTATTAATTTACCACCGTTTATAAATTGGTTCCATATAAGAAGCCTTGTAATAATAAAATTAGAAAATATAATGCTAACCTCAAAATTGAAAACTGTATTTCAATTTGTTAATGATGCTCTTAGTAAACTTATCTTATTAATTTACCACCGTTTATAAATTGGTTCCACATTAGAAGCCTTTTAATAATATATTTACAAAACTTGTTGCTGACTTAAAAATTGAAAACTATATTCGAATTTGTTATTGATGTTCTTAGTAAACTTATCTTATTAATTTACACCCGCTTATAATTTGGTTCCACATTAGAAGGTTTTTAATAATGTATTTACAAAATTTATTGCCAACCTTAAAATTGAAAACTATATTTAAATTTGTTTTTAATGCTCTTAGTTAACTTATTTTATTAATTTACAACCGTTTATAAATTGGTTCCACATTAGAAGGTTTTTAATAATGTAATTACAAAACTTATTGCTAACCTTAAAATTGAAAACTATATTTAAATTTGTTTTTAATGCTCTTAGTAAACTTATCTTATTAATTTACAACCGTTTATAAATTGGTTGCACATTAGAAGCCTTTTAATAATTAAATACCAAAACTTACTGCTACTTAAAATTAAAAACTTTATTTGAATTTGTTATTGATGCTTTTATTAAACTTATCTTAATAATTTACCACCGTTTATAAATTGGTTCCATATAAGAAGCCTTGTAATAATAAAATTAGAAAACTTAATGCTAACCTCAAAATTGAAAACTGTATTTCAATTTGTTAATGATGCTCTTAGTAAACTTATCTTATTAATTTACCACCGTTTATAAATTGGTTCCACATTAGAAGCCTTTTAATAATATATTTACAAAACTTATTGCTGACTTAAAAATTGAAAAACTATATTCGAATTTGTTATTGATGTTCTTAGTAAACTTATCTTATTAATTTACACCCGCTTATAATTTGGTTCCACATTAGAAGGTTTTTAATAATGTATTTACAAAATTTATTGCCAACCTTAAAATTGAAAACTATATTTAAATTTGTTTTTAATGCTCTTAGTTAACTTATTTTATTAATTTACAACCGTTTATAAATTGGTTCCACATTAGAAGGTTTTTAATAATGTAATTACAAAACTTATTGCTAACCTTAAAATTGAAAACTATATTTAAATTTGTTTTTAATGCTCTTAGTAAACTTATCTTATTAATTTACAACCGTTTATAAATTGGTTGCACATTAGAAGCCTTTTAATAATTAAATACAAAACTTACTGCTACTTAAAATTAAAAACTTTATTTGAATTTGTTATTGATGCTTTTATTAAACTTATCTTATTAATTTACCACCGTTTATAAATTGGTTCCATATAAGAAGCCTTGTAATAATAAAATTAGAAAATATAATGCTAACCTCAAAATTGAAAACTGTATTTCAATTTGTTAATGATGCTCTTAGTAAACTTATCTTATTAATTTACCACCGTTTATAAATTGGTTCCACATTAGAAGCCTTTTAATAATATATTTACAAAACTTGTTGCTGACTTAAAAATTGAAAACTATATTCGAATTTGTTATTGATGTTCTTAGTAAACTTATCTTATTAATTTACACCCGCTTATAATTTGGTTCCACATTAGAAGGTTTTTAATAATGTATTTACAAAATTTATTGCCAACCTTAAAATTGAAAACTATATTTAAATTTGTTTTTAATGCTCTTAGTTAACTTATTTTATTAATTTACAACCGTTTATAAATTGGTTCCACATTAGAAGGTTTTTAATAATGTAATTACAAAACTTATTGCTAACCTTAAAATTGAAAACTATATTTAAATTTGTTTTTAATGCTCTTAGTAAACTTAACTTATTAATTTACAACCGTTTATAAATTGGTTGCACATTAGAAGCCTTTTAATAATTAAATACCAAAACTTACTGCTACTTAAAATTAAAAACTTTATTTGAATTTGTTATTGATGCTTTTATTAAACTTATCTTATTAATTTACCACCGTTTATAAATTGGTTCCATATAAGAAGCCTTGTAATAATAAAATTAGAAAATATAATGCTAACCTCAAAATTGAAAACTGTATTTCAATTTGTTAATGATGCTCTTAGTAAACTTATCTTATTAATTTACCACCGTTTATAAATTGGTTCCACATTAGAAGCCTTTTAATAATATATTTACAAAACTTATTGCTGACTTAAAAATTGAAAACTATATTCGAATTTGTTATTGATGTTCTTAGTAAACTTATCTTATTAATTTACACCCGCTTATAATTTGGTTCCACATTAGAAGGTTTTTAATAATGTATTTACAAAATTTATTGCCAACCTTAAAATTGAAAACTATATTTAAATTTGTTTTTAATGCTCTTAGTTAACTTATTTTATTAATTTACAACCGTTTATAAATTGGTTCCACATTAGAAGGTTTTTAATAATGTATTTACAAAATTTATTGCCAACCTTAAAATTGAAAACTATATTTAAATTTGTTTTTAATGCTCTTAGTTAACTTATTTTATTAATTTACAACCGTTTATAAATTGGTTCCACATTAGAAGGTTTTTAATAATGTAATTACAAAACTTATTGCTAACCTTAAAATTGAAAACTATATTTAAATTTGTTTTTAATGCTCTTAGTAAACTTATCTTATTAATTTACAACCGTTTATAAATTGGTTGCACATTAGAAGCCTTTTAATAATTAAATACCAAAACTTACTGCTACTTAAAATTAAAAACTTTATTTGAATTTGTTATTGATGCTTTTATTAAACTTATCTTATTAATTTACCACCGTTTATAAATTGGTTCCATATAAGAAGCCTTGTAATAATAAAATTAGAAAATATAATGCTAACTTAAAATTGAAAACTATATTTGAATTTGTTATTGATGTTCTTAGTAAACTTATCTTATTACTTTACACCCGCTTATAATTTGGTTCCACATTAGAAGGTTTTTAATAATGTATTTACAAAACTTATTGCCAACATTAAAATTGAAAACTATATTTAAATTTGTTTTTAATGCTCTAAGTAAACTTATCTTATTACTTTACAACCGTTTATAAATTAATTGCACATTAGAAGCCTTTTAATAATTAAATACCAAAACTTACTGCTAACTTAAAATTGAAAACTTTATTTGAATTTGTTATTGATGCTCTTAGTAATCTTATCTTAATTCTTTACAACCGTTTATAAATTGGTTCCACATTAGAAGGTTTTTAATAATGTAATTACAAAACTTATTGCTAACCTTAAAATTGAAAACTATATTTAAATTTGTTTTTAATGCTCTTAGTAAACTTATCTTATTAATTTACAACCGTTTATAAATTAGTTGCACATTAGAAGCCTTTTAATAATTAAATACCAAAACTTACTGCTACTTAAAATTAAAAACTTTATTTGAATTTGTTATTGATGCTTTTATTAAACTTATCTTATTAATTTACCACCGTTTATAAATTGGTTCCATATAAGAAGCCTTGTAATAATAAAATTAGAAAACTTAATGCTAACCTCAAAATTGAAAACTGTATTTCAATTTGTTAATGATGCTCTTAGTAAACTTTTCTTATTAATTTACCACCGTTTATAAATTGGTTCCACATTAGAAGCCTTTTAATAATATATTTACAAAACTTATTGCTGACTTAAAAATTGAAAACTATATTCGAATTTGTTATTGATGTTCTTAGTAAACTTATCTTATTACTTTACACCCGCTTATAATTTGGTTCCACATTAGAAGGTTTTTAATAATGTATTTACAAAACTTATTGCCAACATTAAAATTGAAAACTATATTTAAATTTGTTTTTAATGCTCTAAGTAAACTTATCTTATTACTTTACAACCGTTTATAAATTAATTGCACATTAGAAGCCTTTTAATAATTAAATACCAAAACTTACTGCTAACTTAAAATTGAAAACTTTATTTGAATTTGTTATTGATGCTCTTAGTAATCATATCTTAATTCTTTACAACCGTTTATAAATTGGTTCCACATTAGAAGGTTTTTAATAATGTAATTACAAAACTTATTGCTAACCTTAAAATTGAAAACTATATTTAAATTTGTTTTTAATGCTCTTAGTAAACTTAACTTATTAATTTACAACCGTTTATAAATTGGTTGCACATTAGAAGCCTTTTAATAATTAAATACCAAAACTTACTGCTACTTAAAATTAAAAACTTTATTTGAATTTGTTATTGATGCTTTTATTAAACTTATCTTATTAATTTACCACCGTTTATAAATTGGTTCCATATAAGAAGCCTTGTAATAATAAAATTAGAAAATATAATGCTAACCTCAAAATTGAAAACTGTATTTCAATTTGTTAATGATGCTCTTAGTAAACTTATCTTATTAATTTACCACCGTTTATAAATTGGTTCCACATTAGAAGCCTTTTAATAATATATTTACAAAACTTATTGCTGACTTAAAAATTGAAAACTATATTCGAATTTGTTATTGATGTTCTTAGTAAACTTATCTTATTAATTTACACCCGCTTATAATTTGGTTCCACATTAGAAGGTTTTTAATAATGTATTTACAAAATTTATTGCCAACCTTAAAATTGAAAACTATATTTAAATTTGTTTTTAATGCTCTTAGTTAACTTATTTTATTAATTTACAACCGTTTATAAATTGGTTCCACATTAGAAGGTTTTTAATAATGTATTTACAAAATTTATTGCCAACCTTAAAATTGAAAACTATATTTAAATTTGTTTTTAATGCTCTTAGTTAACTTATTTTATTAATTTACAACCGTTTATAAATTGGTTCCACATTAGAAGGTTTTTAATAATGTAATTACAAAACTTATTGCTAACCTTAAAATTGAAAACTATATTTAAATTTGTTTTTAATGCTCTTAGTAAACTTATCTTATTAATTTACAACCGTTTATAAATTGGTTGCACATTAGAAGCCTTTTAATAATTAAATACCAAAACTTACTGCTACTTAAAATTAAAAACTTTATTTGAATTTGTTATTGATGCTTTTATTAAACTTATCTTATTAATTTACCACCGTTTATAAATTGGTTCCATATAAGAAGCCTTGTAATAATAAAATTAGAAAATATAATGCTAACTTAAAATTGAAAACTATATTTGAATTTGTTATTGATGTTCTTAGTAAACTTATCTTATTACTTTACACCCGCTTATAATTTGGTTCCACATTAGAAGGTTTTTAATAATGTATTTACAAAACTTATTGCCAACATTAAAATTGAAAACTATATTTAAATTTGTTTTTAATGCTCTAAGTAAACTTATCTTATTACTTTACAACCGTTTATAAATTAATTGCACATTAGAAGCCTTTTAATAATTAAATACCAAAACTTACTGCTAACTTAAAATTGAAAACTTTATTTGAATTTGTTATTGATGCTCTTAGTAATCTTATCTTAATTCTTTACAACCGTTTATAAATTGGTTCCACATTAGAAGGTTTTTAATAATGTAATTACAAAACTTATTGCTAACCTTAAAATTGAAAACTATATTTAAATTTGTTTTTAATGCTCTTAGTAAACTTATCTTATTAATTTACAACCGTTTATAAATTAGTTGCACATTAGAAGCCTTTTAATAATTAAATACCAAAACTTACTGCTACTTAAAATTAAAAACTTTATTTGAATTTGTTATTGATGCTTTTATTAAACTTATCTTATTAATTTACCACCGTTTATAAATTGGTTCCATATAAGAAGCCTTGTAATAATAAAATTAGAAAACTTAATGCTAACCTCAAAATTGAAAACTGTATTTCAATTTGTTAATGATGCTCTTAGTAAACTTTTCTTATTAATTTACCACCGTTTATAAATTGGTTCCACATTAGAAGCCTTTTAATAATATATTTACAAAACTTATTGCTGACTTAAAAATTGAAAACTATATTCGAATTTGTTATTGATGTTCTTAGTAAACTTATCTTATTACTTTACACCCGCTTATAATTTGGTTCCACATTAGAAGGTTTTTAATAATGTATTTACAAAACTTATTGCCAACATTAAAATTGAAAACTATATTTAAATTTGTTTTTAATGCTCTAAGTAAACTTATCTTATTACTTTACAACCGTTTATAAATTAATTGCACATTAGAAGCCTTTTAATAATTAAATACCAAAACTTACTGCTAACTTAAAATTGAAAACTTTATTTGAATTTGTTATTGATGCTCTTAGTAATCATATCTTAATTCTTTACAACCGTTTATAAATTGGTTCCACATTAGAAGGTTTTTAATAATGTAATTACAAAACTTATTGCTAACCTTAAAATTGAAAACTATATTTAAATTTGTTTTTAATGCTCTTAGTAAACTTATCTTATTAATTTACAACCGTTTATAAATTGGTTGCACATTAGAAGCCTTTTAATAATTAAATACCAAAACTTACTGCTACTTAAAATTAAAAACTTTATTTGAATTTGTTATTGATGCTTTTATTAAACTTATCTTATTAATTTACCACCGTTTATAAATTGGTTCCATATAAGAAGCCTTGTAATAATAAAATTAGAAAACTTAATGCTAACCTCAAAATTGAAAACTGTATTTCAATTTGTTAATGATGCTCTTAGTAAACTTATCTTATTAATTTACCACCGTTTATAAATTGGTTCCACATTAGAAGCCTTTTAATAATATATTTACAAAACTTATTGCTGACTTAAAAATTGAAAACTATATTCGAATTTGTTATTGATGTTCTTAGTAAACTTATCTTATTAATTTACACCCGCTTATAATTTGGTTCCACATTAGAAGGTTTTTAATAATGTATTTACAAAATTTATTGCCAACCTTAAAATTGAAAACTATATTTAAATTTGTTTTTAATGCTCTTAGTTAACTTATTTTATTAATTTACAACCGTTTATAAATTGGTTCCACATTAGAAGGTTTTTAATAATGTAATTACAAAACTTATTGCTAACCTTAAAATTGAAAACTATATTTAAATTTGTTTTTAATGCTCTTAGTAAACTTATCTTATTAATTTACAACCGTTTATAAATTGGTTGCACATTAGAAGCCTTTTTAATAATTAAATACCAAAACTTACTGCTACTTAAAATTAAAAACTTTATTTGAATTTGTTATTGATGCTTTTATTAAACTTATCTTATTAATTTACCACCGTTTATAAATTGGTTCCATATAAGAAGCCTTGTAATAATAAAATTAGAAAATATAATGCTAACCTCAAAATTGAAAACTGTATTTCAATTTGTTAATGATGCTCTTAGTAAACTTATCTTATTAATTTACCACCGTTTATAAATTGGTTCCACATTAGAAGCCTTTTAATAATATATTTACAAAACTTATTGCTGACTTAAAAATTGAAAACTATATTCGAATTTGTTATTGATGTTCTTAGTAAACTTATCTTATTAATTTACACCCGCTTATAATTTGGTTCCACATTAGAAGGTTTTTAATAATGTATTTACAAAATTTATTGCCAACCTTAAAATTGAAAACTATATTTAAATTTGTTTTTAATGCTCTTAGTTAACTTATTTTATTAATTTACAACCGTTTATAAATTGGTTCCACATTAGAAGGTTTTTAATAATGTATTTACAAAATTTATTGCCAACCTTAAAATTGAAAACTATATTTAAATTTGTTTTTAATGCTCTTAGTTAACTTATTTTATTAATTTACAACCGTTTATAAATTGGTTCCACATTAGAAGGTTTTTAATAATGTAATTACAAAACTTATTGCTAACCTTAAAATTGAAAACTATATTTAAATTTGTTTTTAATGCTCTTAGTAAACTTATCTTATTAATTTACAACCGTTTATAAATTGGTTGCACATTAAAGCCTTTTAATAATTAAATACCAAAACTTACTGCTACTTAAAATTAAAAACTTTATTTGAATTTGTTATTGATGCTTTTATTAAACTTATCTTATTAATTTACCACCGTTTATAAATTGGTTCCACATTAGAAGCCTTTTAATAATATATTTACAAAACTCAAGTCTTGAAATTTTGGAATTCATAATTTAATACTTGTACGACGTGTAAAAGTTTAAAAAATAACATTCAAGACTTGAAATTTTGGAATTCATAATTTAACACTTGTACGAGGCATAAAAGTTTAAAAAATAACATTCAAGACTTGAAATTCTGGAATTCATAATTTAACACTTGTACGAGGCATAAAAGTATAAAAAATAACATTCAAGACTTGAAATTCTGGAATTCATAATTTAACACTTGTACGAGGCGTAAAAGTTTAAAAAATAACATTCAAGACTTGAAATTCTGGAATTCATAATTTAACACTTGTACGAGGCGTAAAAGTTTAAAAAATAACATTCAAGACTTGAAAATTTGGTATTCATAATTTAACATTTGTACGAGGCGTAAAAGTTTAAAAAATAACATTCAAGACTTGAAATTTTTAAATTCATAATTTAATACTTGTACGAGGTGTAAAAGTTTAAAAAATAACATTCAAGACTTGAAATTTTGGAATTCATAATTTAACACTTGTACGAGGTGTAAAAGTTTAAAAAATAGCATTCAAGACATGCAATTCTGGAATTCATAATTCAACACTTGTACGAAGCGTAAAGGTTTAAAAAATATCTTTCAAGACTTAAAATTTTGAAATTCATAATTTAAAACTTGTACTAGACACCAAAAATATTATTTATTAGTTATTCATTTTTCGACTATAAATGTTTCAAAATCATGTTTTAAAGCTTGTGCGAGGTTGACAAAAAATTGTTAATTATTAATTATACATTTTTAGACTGAATCTTTCAAAAACACGTTTTAAAGCTTGTACGAGACTGACCAAAAATATTAATTAATAATTATACATTTTTGGACTGAATCTTTCAAAAACATGTTTTAAAGCTTCTACGAGACTGACCAAAAATATTAATTAATAATTATACATTTTTGGACTGAATTTTTCAAAAACATGATTTAAGGCTTCTACAATGCAAAAAAGCTTAAAAAAATATTCAAGACTGGAAATTTTGAAATTCATAATTTAACACTTGTACGAGGCGTATAAATTTAAAAAATAACATTCAAGACTTGAAATTCTGGAATTCATAATTTAACACTTGTACGAGGCGTAAAAGTTTAAAAAATAACATTCAAGACTTGAAATTTTGGAATTCATAATTTAACACTTGTACGAGGCGTAAAAGTTTAAAAAATATCATTCAAGACTTGAAATTTTGGAATTCATAATTTAATACTTGTACGACGTGTAAAAGTTTAAAAAATAACATTCAAGACTTGAAATTTTGGAATTCATAATTTAACACTTGTACGAGGCATAAAAGTTTAAAAAATAACATTCAAGACTTGAAATTCTGGAATTCATAATTTAACACTTGTACGAGGCATAAAAGTTTAAAAAATAACATTCAAGACTTGAAATTCTGGAATTCATAATTTAACACTTGTACGAGGCATAAAAGTTTAAAAAATAACATTCAAGACTTGAAATTCTGGAATTCATAATTTAACACTTGTACGAGGCATAAAAGTTTAAAAAATAACATTCAAGACTTGAAATTCTGGAATTCATAATTTAACACTTGTACGAGGCGTAAAAGTTAAAAAAATAACATTCAAGACATGCAATTCTGGAATTCATAATTTAACACTTGTACGAGGCGTAAAAGTTTAAAAAGTAACATTCAAGACTTGAAAATTTGGTATTCATAATTTAACATTTGTACGAGGCGTAAAAGTTTAAAAAATAACATTCAAGACTTGAAATTTTTAAATTCATAATTTAATACTTGTACGAGGTGTAAAAGTTTAAAAAATAACATTCAAGACTTGAAATTTTGGAATTCATAATTTAACACTTGTACGAGGTGTAAAAGTTTAAAAAATAACATTCAAGACATGCAATTCTGGAATTCATAATTCAACACTTGTACGAGGCGTAAAGGTTTAAAAAATATCTTTCAAGACTTAAAATTTTAAAATTCATAATTTAACACTTGTACGAGGAGCAAAAGTTTAAAAAATAAGATTCAAGACTTGAAATTTTGGAATTCATAATTTAACACTTGTACGAGGCGTAAAAGTTTAAAAAATAACATTCAAGACTTGAAATTTTTAAATTCATAATTTAATACTTGTACGAGGTGTAAAAGTTTAAAAAATAACATTCAAGACTTGAAATTTTGGAATTCATAATTTAACACTTGTACGAGGTGTAAAAGTTTAAAAAATAACATTCAAGACATGCAATTCTGGAATTCATAATTCAACACTTGTACGAGTCGTAAAAGTTTAAAAAATAACATTTAAGACTTGAAAATTTGGAATTCATAATTTAACACTTGTACGAGACACCAAAAATATTATTTAATAATTATACCTTTTTCGATTCTGAATCTTTCAAAAACATGTTTTAAAGCTTGTACGAGACTAATCAAACATATTAATTAATAACTATCCAATTTAAAAAGAATTTTTCAAAAACATGTTTTAAAGCTTGAACGAGACGTGAAAGTTTAAAAAATATCATTCAAGACTTGAAATTTTGGAATTCATAATTTAATAGTTGTACGAGGTGTAAAAGTTTAAAAAATAACATTCAAGACTTGAAATTTTGGAATTCATAATTTAACACTTGTACGAGGCGTAAAAGTTTAAAAATAACATTCAAGACTTGAAATTTTGGAATTCATAATTTAACACTTCTAAGAGGCGTAAAAGTTTAAAAAATAACATTCAAGACATGCAATTCTGGAATTCATAATTTAACACTTGTACAAGGCATAAAAGTTTAAAAAATAACATTCAAGACTTGAAATTCTGGAATTCATAATTTAACACTTGTACGAGGCGTAAAAGTTTAAAAAATAACATTCAAGACTTGAAATTCTAGAATTCATAATTTAACACTTGTACGAGGCGTAAAAGTTTAAAAAATAACATTCAAGACTTGAAATTCTAGAATTCATAATTTAAAACTTGTACGAGACACCAAAAATATTATTTCATTGGGCTACACGAATTAAAGCCTTCGCATAAAAATATGAACATGAAATTTTTTTCCCTGTTAGTGGATACGCTTAGGTATATTGTGGCAACAAACTAGAGATGGCCTATTATTCATTGTTGAGATATTTCTATTACAAAAGAGTTCATTTTGCCATTTTTCATATCCGATGCGTTCAAATATACAAAAATGAGCCTTTGCAAAAAATTATTTGGACAAAACTTTTTTCCTAAATAGCTAAAAGCACTCTTCATTTGATTTATTAAAATTGAGGATGGCCTATCTATCATTCGTGAGAAATTATATTTTTTTGTAAGATTTCCATTTTAAAGTACCTTTAGCTATATACTTCTTACGGTACTATAACTACACAATATAAAAATATTGGACATTTTATAGGTTCCATGTGTTTGATACATGAACATTTGTAGCAAACAATAACTGACTTTTGGTACTAGTTGAAAAAAGTGGTAAAGTCAAACTGCTTTTGAAATCCATCCCAATCGTCATTTGATCTGTTAGAAGGTTAAAACTCTCTCGTAGAAATATGTCCGTAAAGTCTCTAACGTAGACTGTCTGTAGAGCCTTGTGTAAATCTGTATATATAAAGTAAAGTGTGAAATCTGGTTGTAAAGCAAGTGTGGTAGATCCCGTCTGAATTGCTCTCTTTCCACAAACCATAACTAAGCATGGCCCCTATAGGTAAAAAACGAATTATCCAACCACATTTTAGCTAAGTATCGTTGAATGCATGTTTTAAGTACGTACTTACAACTGTATTGAATATTTTAAAGCTATAAGAAGGCTATATAATCAATGCTAATAAAGAATATACTGTAAAGACAGTTTCTCCCAGTTCCAGACTAACTAACACACAACCTGAGGCGCTCTTAGGATTCGCACCCAAGAATGCGGACAGTGAAAATCTCTATTAGACTTATTTTAGACCTTTGCGATTTTACACAACTTTACGCCTAGCTTCACACACAGTTTATTGATGTAAAGCTTTTAGTAGCAAAAAGAACTTTGTATAACTTGAGACAATACTGGTAAAATACGCAATTCTATATGGACTTTGTGTGCGTGGTTGAGCGCTGAGATCAAAATTCCATTCATCGGACTTTTTCCGTAGCGTACATTCTCTTCAGAGGCTAGCCTATTTATGTATTTTCTCTTTGCTTTTAGCTTTTGGTAGGTGAATGAAACTTGTGCTGATATCAAACACATTATACCAAAAAATATTATGTTATTATTCTTTGTTTACTACAGCACCATTCCACCCTAAGGGATTTACACACGTAGCCACACTACTTTTTTACATCCATTTAAACAAAATTAATTATATTTTGGTTTCTAATTTTACTCGGAGATAGAGGGAAAACTCCCCCAGGTTGATATTTATTGACTCGATGATGATAGTATGTTGAAGGGATTCCAATGTGATTCGAACCTATGACAGTCCCACTTCAGGTTAAGTCAATAGGATGCTTTGCTCTCTTTCTGCAGCCAGTTTGAATAGGAAAACTGGGTGCAGGCTAAGGGGGAATCAGTGACTGCATCCATGACCACGGGCTTTTTTCCCCACCTAAAAGCTAAATGAATGAACCCACATTTCAAACTGGCTGGAGAAAGATGCTGAAATTGGCTATTGACATCACCTTGTTAAGTCAATAGGATGTTTTGCTCTCTTTCTGCAGCCAGTTTGAATAGGAAAACTGGGAGCAGGCCAAAGGGGGATCAGTGGCTGTATCCATGACCATGGGCTTTTTCCCCACCTAAAAGCTAAATGAATGAACCCACATTTCAAACTGGCTGCAGAATGATGCTGAAATTGGCTATTGACATCACCTTATTATTGCGTTCTAATCACATTGGAAGGGACAATAAAATTAACAGTAATTAGGTGGAAAGATACCTGAAGCTTTTACACGGATTGTTCAGTGCTGGCTATACTCTTGACTGGAAAATGTCACTGCCGGTTTGACGGACGCGAGCGAAGGATGGTTGACACGATACAGAATACCAAACACAAAAGCAAATGACACGGTATACACAGAATACAAAAGCAAATACAAAATGCTCCGCTCCTGCTTTGCATTTTGTACTTGGTGCAGAGGTAAGGATCAAGCGAAGCGCGCGAGTAGAGTAGAAGGCAGGCCAAAGCACTCTAATAATTGTTTGTTTGGCACCGCCAAGGGTAAACCATCTCACATTGTTTTTAGTATGTCTTGCGATACCCCAGGTACATTTTTGGTTGACGAAACGAAGTCACTTAACAAAGTCACTTAACGAAGTCACAGAAGTAAACTAACTGTTTGTCTTTGAAAATCGGAGTTAATGATATTCCAGTAAGCCTGTATTTAGGTACGTATAAACGAAGAGACATTGATGCGACATTTATTTTGGTAGATGAACTACGATTTAGACTTTTTGCCCCTTTTACCCCTTTTGCCCGTTTTACCCCTTTTGCCCGGGTGGGTGGGCAAAATGTAAAAAAGCCGGCTAAAATAGAACTCTGACTATTTGTTTAATCCCTATGCTTTACGGGTTAAACTACCCTTACTTTGGAGGCCTCTACCGCCGAACTAGAGGGTATACGTCCGAAGTTGTAATTAGATAAATTATTCGTTACAAAGTCAAGAATGAGCACCAGAAATTGCAAGTCAAAATACCTTTGCAGTATTTGACTTTTTAAGGGGGCCAGGATTTGCGGAAATTACGATAGTGGTCTTTCGAAATTTAAAAGCCAGTCCCCATAACAATTTCACTCACCTTGGATAGTATCATAATAACCATAGATATTTTGTCCGCCTCCCCTCATTTCCGCATGGGACATCAACTAAATTGTAATGAACACATTTCAAAACTGCTGCATTTTTAAAAATAAAACTGGAAAGACGAATTGGAATTCAAAATCACAATTTCTAGCATGTTGTTAAGAGATTTCCTATGAATCAGAAGCGGATAGAAAGATTGGGAATAATGTCTCGCTTTCAAGACTATAGTTGTTTATTGCGGTGAGTCCTATCTAAGGTTGTATCAGTGGCAATACTAGTAATGGGCACAAGTGGGCCCGTGCCAACGTGTAATTATAGGTTTTTATACTTTAGATATTGTAGGAATTATTGAAAAACAAATAAATATTTTATTTTGAAATTTTGCAGAAATTGCGAGATGCTTTGTTGTTTTATATACAAGGGAGCATGGGTGAGTCTTCACTCCGATATGGACTACTCTGTTCTCACAAGAGTATTATTCTATTTTGTTCCCTACGAAGCTTGTATCAAGGTGAACATTCATCCGACCAATTGCCAACCTCATTTAATAATAATATGTCTTACATTTACATCGGCTCCTTTTGCAATAAGATACTCTATTACTTCATTTTGTCCATAATCCGCAGCATATAATATCGGAGGACGTCCATCGACAGACTCATTTAAATTAATCGACTGAAAATCAAAGTATACACTTAAGCGAATTCTTATTTAAAATTGTACACCACTGTTTTCTGTTCCAAGTTTACGGTAATCATTTTGGGTTAAAGACGCAGTGGAAAAACAACTTTGATAGAAATGATGTTCAATCGGCGAATATATGATAACGAGTCTTGGATTGAAGAAGGTACCCACGCTATTCTCATCATGAGAGAAAGAATGAACTTAAATATACTTAATAAATATTCAACATCACACTCACACGTTGCATAATTATCTAGAGAGTCTAATTGACAGACCACATGATGTAAATGTAAGTTTTTTGAACCTGGCTGACTTCAGTGACCCAACAAACGGAAACACAATTAATTTGATTAAATATTTATTTTGATACACTAAATCAGAATCAAAATTATGTGCTTTCATCTCAAACAAATAAATTAACTTAAATAATAAATTCCATGTAATTTTGTGCTCCAAATTGTGTCTATATTGCATTTTAGTAAATTATTACATTAGACATTAGATTTTTGCAATTTTTGGCCTTTTTTAGAAAAATTCCTCTCTTTTTCTCAGATTAGGGAAGGAGCACTGCTCGCCCCGTCCCCCTTACTGATACATGCTCGGTAAATCAGAAAAGAGTATTATGTTTACCGGCAACACCGGTAACGAGGTACCACTGTATAAATTCAGCCCACAACTGTGAACAAACTATTTTGATGCTATTTTCCACTCCAATCCTTCGGAAACCTATTTTAGCACATTGGAAACTGAATCCAACACAACTGTCATGTATATATTAAATCTACAGTTTGTAAAAGCATGAAATTGAATTGTGAAAAGTTAGTTTTACATAAATTAAGTAGGGAAGAGAGAGAAATCATGCTTCACTCGCGGCCCCACTTTAAGTTTACTGAAAATTTGGCCTTGCCAGGGATTTTGGCTTAAGGACGCAGTTTACGGGTGGAGAAACAAATTGCAGGAGACTATAACAAATTATTTGATTATATTCTAGCCCTTCAGCATATTTGACTGACTGACAAGTACAGATAGTTTATTCACCAAGATCAAGTTACAGATTTTTAGATCGTGAAAAACATATAAAACAGATTAAATCCAACTTCCTCTACAGCAACCGAAACAATGGAATTCGAAGTAGTAGTTTCGTTGGAATTGGAGTAGCTTTAAAATAATTCGAGTAGTTTCAAACAATTCGAGTAGTTTCGAGAGAATCCGAATAGTTTCGAATGAGCTCACGCCATTTCATAAGAATTTCATTGGTGTCAAAGAAATTCGAGTGATTTCGATGAGATTCAAGTAGTACCGATTGAATTCGAGTAGCCTTGAACAAAATAGAAGAGTCTCAAAAGAATTAAAGAATTGAGAATTAAGTTTCGAAGGAATTAGAGTATTTTCGATAAAATTCGAGCACGAATTCGAATTCTAGTTTTGAAAGAATTAGGACAGTTTGAAAACAAATAAAGTTGTTTTAAAAAAAAGTCGAGTTGTTTCGTCGATATTCGAGTAGTTTCGATACAATACGAGTAGTTTAGAAAGAATACGAGTAGTTTCGAAAATATACGAGTAGAGAAAGAATACGAGTAGTTTCGAAAATATACGAGTAGAGAAAGAATACGAGTAGTTTCGAAAGAATACGAGTAGTTTAGAAAGAATTCGAGTAGGTTCAAAAGAATTCTAGTAGTTCCAAAAGAATTCCAGTAGTTTCGAAAGAATTCTAGTAGGTCCGAAAGAATTCTAGTAGTTTCGAAAGAATACCAGTAGTTTCGAAAGAATTCGAGTAGTTTCGCAAAATTCGAGTAGTTTCGAAAGAATTCGAGTAGTTTCGAAAGAATTCGAGTAGTTTCGAAAGAATTCGAGTAGTTTCGAAAGTATTCGTGTAGTTTCGAAAGAATTCGAGTAGTTTCGAAAGAATGCCAAAACTAAAGTATCTTCAGACCTTGTTTGGAATTGTGCGGTGCACTACTACTTTCTCGTCTTATGTCAAATGTCAAGAAAGCTTTGAGTTTGGAAATTTAACATAAATATGCGTTTACTGATTCTACAATTAATTGTTCTATTTTGGCTAAAAACGCATCCAAATCGCTGGAAAACGTCTGTGGCAAATCGTGTATCTGAGATAAAAGATTTACTAGGTCTCCAACATTGGAGCCACGGCATGTCGGAGGAAAATCCTACGGACGGCGGTGCATCTCGTGGTATTTTCCCCAAGATCTTCATGGACATCCTCTTTGGTGGTAGGGGCCACAATGGCTACACCAATTTGTTTGGAAAATGCAGAAAGAGGAAATTTAAACAGATCCTAATGCGCTGAAGAAGGAAAAGATAATGACAATTTTGTTGGTTGAAAATCATGAGGATTTGGATTTGCTGAACCGTTACTCATCATTTACAACTTTGATACGTATCACAGGTTATTATTTAAGATTCTCAGACAAACTCAGAAAGAAAATCGTGTCTTGTGGACCTTTATCAACATTGGAATTGCAAAGAGTTTTTGCGTTGATTAAACAAGTACAGAATCTTTCATTTGCTCAAGAAATCAAATACTGCATTTTAAATGTAATTCTGCATAAAAAGAGCCCGCTGAAATCCTTTTCTTGTTTAAGTAGAAATTTTGAGGGTGGGCGGGCGCCTCCGGCATTCATTACTTCCGTATGTTCAGAAGCATCCCATTATCTTACCAGAATAGGGCAGGGGTACTATTTAAATACATATCTTTAGTGTGTCGGTTAGGTTAGGATATGGATTTCGGCTAACATTAGGAACCCACATTGTTTGTCTAAATTCGAAACTGTTTTCATAATTGTCAAAGGAACTGGACCCTTAAACGAAAACCCTGGGGAGTCGCCACCAGCATCCACACCGAACAGGTAAGTCTTTATTGAATTATTTGTAAATCATACCATTTAATGAGATATTATTAGTAGATAGTTTCAGTAGTCCGTGAAACCGCTATTTGGGAGTTGCACCTTGCATCAGAATACGCATTCTGATTGGTCGAAATAAGCTCGGACTATACACGGAAGCTCCTCCCACTTGGTGCCAGCTATCCATAGGACCACTTGCCATGGGGCCAGGTGTCCGGGGGGCCAGTTTCCATGGGGCCACTTCGCCTAACACCAGTTTTATGGAACACAATTTATTTAACTCTGGAAAACATTGACAAATAATGGACAATTGACGAGAGGACGAATGTTACGTGTGACTCTTGGACTAGTCATGACAAGAATGACTCTTTTCTTACAACTACAATCCTATGACCTAACAACTTTGTTTCGTAATATTATTATATTTATCAGTTACTTAGCTACTACTACATTTAGCTCCAAACAATATTGATAATGTATATTTTTCAAACCCAGTCACAGGTTCACGGGTTTGTTTTTTTTGACTTACAACACTTGGTAAAACTGATTCGAAATCACCTGAAGTCTTTGCTGGCCTGAAATATAATGATAATGATTCTAATTAATACTAGGATTATAATAGTATTAGTGTCCAATTTGTTATTGATTTGTTATATTTGTCCAAATGAATATTGTTTATTTGTTATGTAGTAATAAAGTAATAACATCGGAATTTATCGCATATTGTGAACTGAATGTTTGTTTAGGAATAATGTAGGGATAGCACACTCCTGTAACATTCTCTTTTCCGAAGATGCCAAAATTTTCCGAATGGAAAGGCTTAGTTCTTCCACTTGATGCAATCTTAATCCATTTCATCCTCATGTTTGAACACTTTTTAGGAAACTGATGAACCACTGTAAACGCATCCGACCGACTTTTGCAGATAATACACGATTTACCCATCTTATTGTTCTTCACTTCGCGGAAGATGCTTTAATTGTTAGCGATTCTTAGTTAAACAATTTCTTTTGGTCAAAATTATTAGACCCCAGCAGAACATTACCATTCGATCATTATATAATGATGTTGCTCGCAAATCATGCATTATTGTTGGCTAGAAATGAGGGGATTTTTTTAAGAAAAAATTCCCTTATAAATCTTCAGAAATCAACATAGGAAAATTCGCTAGTGGACTCTCCTTATACAGGAGAAGAAGAAGGCTACCATAACTACAGTTTATGCTTCTTGGTAATAGGCTTCTGAATAAAGGTGATGAAAATTTGAAATCCTGTGAAATAGGCCACGGGAACAGGGTCTTATGGGGCACGGGAACAGGAGAGGAATGAGGGTATGAGTGCCGGAGATATAGGCAAAATAAATCTGATTAAAACGCTTTAAGCACTGAGGAGAGGTGTAACTGAAATCATTGTGATCCAATTGTTCGACTATTTCTAACTAACAGCTAGCATAATCCCATGTTTGATTTAGTAAGCTAAACTCATGACAGTTTCAAAGATAATGGGAAGGAGGTGTGCAGTGCAGAGTTGTAGTAATTCCGGAGCTCTCAAGATACTATTCACTTGATCCCGAAAGGGGCAAAAAGCTGGAAACACGAAAATCATAGATTGAATTCATTTGCAGTTGACGGTCAACCTAGCAGAAATTTAATTAACTATGGCATATGTAGTTTGCATTTCACAGACATTGATTACAAACAGACCGGGAATAAAATAAGTTACACCAGTTTGTAGTTCCAAATATAAAGAGATATTGCGTAGACACCCGAGGTTGCAACATCTGTCGTTATACGGTTGCATTTTGACAAGCATATCAACAGTTTTTGTGGTGATCTCCTCCATGTTTTATCTGACATTTCTAGCAATATTCACAAGAACAACATAATTTTGAAACGAATGAAATGTTGCGACAATGAAGAACGCGATCAATTGAAACTATTAAGCAATCTTCGAACAAGGCGTTTGTAAAGCCCATGGAACTAAATTACCAGCCGCTAATTCGCAATAAAGTCGCTCCCGATCTCGGCCAATCTCGGGTCCAGTTCCGGATCGCACAAGAAATCACACATTATCTGCTGACATGGAAAATGTAGAGCACAATTGCGACGAACAATGCTACATTAAAAATATCGGCAGGAAATCTCATCATAATAAAGGGTCGTTAAAATCCAAAAGTTGTCCGCAGGAAATAGACAAACAAAACAGTCGTCTGAACACCACGATGAAAAGTGAAAAACGGGAAGCTATACTTTTACTCTCAACTCGTACAGTAGGCATATTGAAAGGTTTAGTTATTGTAGATTTTTCGGTTATGCATCATCAATATTGCAAGTCACTGCATAAAGAAATTTCAATTACATTACAGCATTTCCGAATAAATTATAGAATTTCCGAATAAATTATCTACCCAAACTAAGCCCTTTAGCCATTTAGTATGCCTACTGTCTATTTTGTGTGTCAACATAATAGTAGTTGTATCAACAGTTGCTCCTTACAACAAGTAATTAAAATGATCTATTCTATTGTGTTGTTTTCATAGTTTGAAAGTTAATCCAATAACATGATTATAACTTTTATTATTCATAGTGTGGAGTAGTATCATATGATATTATAAGTGTAGCTTAGGATGGTGGTAGTAATATGATATGCTAAAAGGTACTGATATCAAACGACTGTAATGCAGAAGTCAAATGTTGCAATAAATATTCCCCTTGTGAATGTATATGAAAATCATATAAAATTTTGAAATGAAATAACCTGTTGTGATTTATTATTTGTTATAATAACCATGGATAATTTGCTCCTTGAGAAGGAGCAAAACCGACCCCATTTTTTAAAGCTAAACTGTCTAGACCTATTTGCCCGTACTAGACAATCCAAGAGGTGGTTCTCGTTCCAAGAGTCCTGACTAGAAAATCTAAGCAAGTTTTGTTCGATCCAAATTCTAATGTTTACTATGATAGAGAACATGACTTAAGTGATGATGTCAGAGGGAAATTTCAGAGGACTAACAAACGAATTCACCTGAAAATACAACACTTGATAGTTCACAGAACTGAAGAAGATGATGATTGTGATCCAGGCAGGGGATGTGATTGTAAGGCAGCTCTGAACAAATAAGTCGGAAAGTCTTGGCTTAAATAAGATAGAATACTAAACACGTTTCTGTCCCCCGGGTAACTAGAGGTCATGGAAATGACTCACTCTGGCCTGGCCCCATCCCTTAGTATGATAAATAAAAGTTGACAGATGACATTACGGGTTTAATATATGCCATAGTTACCCAATAACATCACCGAATATCGAATAATAGACCAAGTGGAAGTCTATTACAATAGTCCATACATGAATACCTTCATGTTCTGAAGGATCCCGCCGTGAATTCCATTTGTAATCACATCAAATTCACTGATCTGCATACTCACTAGATGTTCAGTCTAATACAGATATCGGCTACAAATAAAAATAAATAAAGGTTTTATGAAACAAGAGAGACCGCGAGAAGAAACAAACAGCGTAGTTGGCAGTAGACGTAGTATAATAACAACAATAATAATATACATTCAGCATTTGAATTGGTGCTAATGCAAAATGCAATGCGAGGATGAAGGATGCTGAATTTGCTATGAAGTACTAGTATAGTATGGATGATAAAATTGAGTTGGAAGAATAGGTTAAATTAAAGTAATATAGGGATTTTCTATAACATTCTGTCTTGACGAGAGTCAGAGAGGTTAGCTGGCCACAGGAAACTGAAAAATATTGAAATATGGTTAGGGGTCATTCATATATTGTGTAATAGCCAAAAATTAATATTCAACCACCCTGATGCACAGTACATTACAGTAGAGTAATAAAGCACTGAAAAATATAGAAATATGGTTAGGGGTCATTCATATATTGTGTAATAGATAAAAAATAATATTTCACCACCCTAGTGCACAGTAGATTACAGCAGCGCATCAAAGCACGGAAAACTATTAAAAACTGGTTAGGGTGACCCCTAACCATATTTCAATAGTTTTCAGTGCTCTGACATGCAACAGTAATGTACTATTCATCAGAGTGGAGAAATATTATTTTTTGCTATTACACTATTTATGAATGTCTCTTAACCATAATTCATTAGTTTTCATTGCTCTGACACGCTGCTGGGATGTACTCCACATCAGGGTGGAGAAATATTATTTTTTAGCTATTACACAATATATGAAAGACCCTTAGTCAATTTTCAATAGTTTTCAGTACTCTGACATGCTACAGTTATGTACTATGCATCAGGGTGGAGAAATATTTTTTACTTATCACACAATGTATGAATGACCCTGAGTCAGTTTTCAATAATTTTCAGTGCTCTGACATGCTACAGTTATGTATTATGCATCAGGGTGGAGAAATATTATTTTTTGCTGTTACACTATTCACGAATGTCTCTTAACCATATTTCATTAGTTTTCATTGCTCTGACACGCTGCTGTGATGTACTATGCATCAGGGTGGAGAAATATTATTTTTGATTTATTACTCAATATATGAATGACCCTTAGTCAGTTTTCAATAGTTTTTAGTGCTCTGACATGCTACAGTTATGTACTATGCATCAGGGTGGAGAAATATTATTTTTTGCTAATACACTATTTATGAATGTCTCTTAACTATATTTCATTAGTTTTCATTGCTCTGACAAACTGCTGGGATGTACTGTACATCAGGGTGGAGAAATATTATTTTTTAGCTAGTACACAATATATGAAAGACCCTTAGTCAATTTTCAATAGTTTTTAGTGCTCTGACATGCAACAGTTATGTACTGTGCATCAGGGTAGAGAAATATTATTTTTTGCTATTACTCTATTTATGAATGTCTCTTAACCATATTTCAATAGTTTTCCGTGCTCTGACATGCTACAGTTATGTACTATGCATCAGGGCGGAGAAATATTATTTTTTGCTATTACACTATTTATGAATGTCTCTTAACCATATTTCATTAGTTTTCATTGCTCTGACACGCTGCTGTGATGTACTATGCATCAGGGTGGAGAAATATTATTTTTTATTTATCACACAAGATATGAATGACCCTTAGTCAGTTTTCAATGGTTTTCAGTGCTCTGACATGGAACAGGTATGTACTATGCATCAGGGTGGAGAAATATTATTTTTTATTTATCACACAATATATGAATGACCCTTGGTCAGTTTTCAATAGTTTTCCGTGCTCTGACATGGTACAGTTATGTACTATGCATCAGGGTGGAGAAATATTATTTTTTGCTATTACACTATTTATGAATGTCTCTTAAGCATATTTCATTAGTTTTCATTGCTCTGACACGCTGCTGTGATGTACTATGCATCAGGGTGGAGAAATATTATTTTTTATTTATCACACAAGATATGAATGACCCTTAGTCAGTTTTCAATGGTTTTCAGTGCTCTGACATGGAACAGGTATGTACTATGCATCAGGGTGGAGAAATATTATTTTTTATTTATCACACAATATATGAATGACCCTTGGTCAGTTTTCAATAGTTTTCCGTGCTCTGACATGGTACAGTTATGTACTATGCATCAGGGTTGAGAAATATTATTTTTTGCTATTACACTATTTATGAATGTCTCTTAAGCATATTTCATTAGTTTTCATTGCTCTGACACGCTGCTGTGATGTACTATGCATCAGGGTGGAGAAATATTATTTTTGATTTATTACTCCATATATGAATGACCCTTAGTCAGGTTTCAATAGTTTTTAGTGCTCTGACATGCTACAGTTATGTACTATGCATTAGGGTGGAGAAATATTATTTTTTGCTAATACACTATTTATGAATGTCTCTTAACCATATTTCATTAGTTTTCATTGCCCTGACACGCTGCTGGGATGTACTGTACATCAGGATGGAGAAACATTATTTTTTAGCTAGTACACAATATATGAAAGACTCCTGGCCAGTTTTCAGTAGTTTTCAGTGCTCTGACACGCTGCTGTAATATGCTGTAGTGTGCTTCAAGGTGATTAACTTTCTCCCTAGTCAATTAACATTTACCTATTTAACTATTAGTTTATTGAAATCATAAACTAGTTGATTGACTATATGTTTTACAAGTATTAATATATATCCAAGACTTTAACTTTCTTCAGAATCTGCTGCATCTAAAATGGATGCTACCAGATTTCTTTGCTTTGGCATATTTTCGATATTATAGCGACATGACCCAAGGAACTATACCACTGACGTGATATGTGCACACATTGACACTACTCTTGCTCCGGATTTGCATTTGCAATAATATCCAAGTATTCCTGCACTACCTTTTTGTGTTTTGTCGAACTGGATCCACAATTGATGGCTACGCTCTTTTTGAAACCTGGATTCGATTTTACCCCTCAATAGTGTATCCTCGTCTTAATGTATATACATTGTGTAAATGGAATCTTTGTCCAAATGCTGCCGGATATACTTAATAGCTAGTCTTGATTGGTAACTTCCAAGTGTCAATCTCTTCATATCCTCAGTGTCAACTTTCGGAAAACTTGTAAGCGAATCCGCTGTTGCTTCTTTCCACAGAACTCTTTTGTTTTCAATTCCTGACGATTCCACTTGTATCATTAATTCATTTGATGCTATGCTTCTTGTAATTGCTTCTTGTGCAATCCATTGATTCTCTACTTTGTAATCAGCAATTAAGCCGAACAGCAATGCTAGTACATTTTGAGACAAATTAAGTCTCATTTTCATTAAAAAGACAGCAAGGGCATTCCTAGGACATCGATTTATACTTTCATGAAGGTGAGGACAGCAGATGCTGTAAAGTTTATTGAAATTGTCCTCTGAGACCTCCAACAGAGTTTCAAATTCTTCAGAAGTAAAATCTGTTTGGTCACTAAAGCTTAAAGTCGGTTTCTCCGAGTTTTTACATGCAGTGTCGGCCACATTTAACAAAAACTGAGACATCTCATTATTTGTCATTTCCGTATAGTTTTTTTGGGCCTCAAGTTTTTCTAAAACTTCTATCTTAAAATAGCCACTTCTCCCAATGTGATCAGGACAGCAACGATTTTTCTCTGGAATGATTATCTTTCTTTTAATGAAGGCATCTATAATAGCTGGTTTAGGTATCTTAGACCGGCCTGACTTGTTTCTGCAGATAAAACAAGCTTTCTCTGATTTAGTACATGATTCCAGACCAAACATCGAATTAGGTCTAACTGTTGAAGAATTAGTAATTTCGGAAATGCCTTGGCTCGATGCTTGAGTGAACTGACTTGATTCACTGATAAACGATTGGCTAACAGAATTCATTGTTAATGAAGCTTGAGATTCTTCAGTGTACGGCTGGGAAAACGAGAACGTTTCATCATCTACTGACATCGATACTTCATCATTCGAGCTTTCATCTAACGTGTCATTATTAGCAGAAGGGGCAGTATTGAAAACTAAAGGTGTTCTACATGTGTTACATATGTACTTCTCCTTATCCTCCTCAAGAAGCATTTTTCCTTTCGCTATTCCTAACTGCTTTGCTAGTTCCCATATAGGCCTAATCTTGTTTTTCTTTGCGGAGCTAGAAATTCTCCGTTGGCAAATTCCACAATTGTGGTTAGGCATTATCTATATGAACGAATAATAATATCAATGAAACGTACTATTTTGTAATCATTACCATAATTATCCTGTTGTAGGTTACTTTTAGTTGATTAACTCGTCTAAACTTACCTTTCACTTTGACAGACTCAACTGATCGATGATCTATACCTTTTTCCTGAGGTTTCAATGAACAGTAAAGGTTTCGTTGAGTCGACTCAATATTTAATCGCATAAGAATCATCACGATAAAAAATAGTAAATTAGTTAATGAATGCGGTTGGATTTATGTCCCAAACAATTGACAACCTCATCAATAGTAACATGTGAGCAGTGACTGTCATTTTATCAGCTATTATGAAGTCAGCTATAGGCAAAAGTCATGCAAAGTGATACTTTAAAGCGATGCAATGTGATTCGAACCTATGACAGTCCCACTTCTGGTTAAGTCAATAGGATGTTTTGCTCTCTTTCTGCAGCCAGTTTGAATAGGAAAACTGGGAGCAGGCCAAAGGGGGATCAGTGGCTGTATCCATGACCA
Organism: Tomocerus qinae; assembly: GCA_020055645.1. NCBI lineage: Eukaryota > Metazoa > Arthropoda > Collembola > Entomobryomorpha > Tomoceridae > Tomocerus > Tomocerus qinae. The sequence goes on along the minus strand of JAECZT010000042.1, from coordinate 1,402 downwards.
TGGGCTTTTTCCCCACCTAAAAAGCTAAATGAATGAACCCACATTTCAAACTGGCTGCAGAATGATGCTGAAATTGGCTATTGACATCACCTTATTATTGCGTTCTAATCACATTGGAAGGGACAATAAAATTAACAGTAATTAGGTGGAAAGATACCTGAAGCTTTTACACGGATTGTTCAGTGCTGGCTATACTCTTGACTGGAAAATGTCACTGCCGGTTTGACGGACGCGAGCGAAGGATGGTTGACACGATACAGAATACCAAACACAAAAGCAAATGACACGGTATACACAGAATACAAAAGCAAATACAAAATGCTCCGCTCCTGCTTTGCATTTTGTACTTGGTGCAGAGGTAAGGATCAAGCGAAGCGCGCGAGTAGAGTAGAAGGCAGGCCAAAGCACTCTAATAATTGTTTGTTTGGCACCGCCAAAGGTAAACCATCTCACATTGTTTTTAGTATGTCTTCCGATACCCCAGGTACATTTTTGGTTGACGAAACGAAGTCACTTAACAAAGTCACTTAACGAAGTCACAGAAGTAAACTAACTGTTTGTCTTTGAAAATCGGAGTTAATGATATTCCAGTAAGCCTGTATTTAGGTACGTATAAACGAAGAGACATTGATGCGACATTTATTTTGGTAGATGAACTACGATTTAGACTTTTTGCCCCTTTTACCCCTTTTGCCCGTTTTACCCCTTTTGCCCGGGTGGGTGGGCAAAATGTAAAAAAGCCGGCTAAAATAGAACTCTGACTATTTGTTTAATCCCTATGCTTTACGGGTTAAACTACCCTTACTTTGGAGGCCTCTACCGCCGAACTAGAGGGTATACGTCCGAAGTTGTAATTAGATAAATTATTCGTTACAAAGTCAAGAATGAGCACCAGAAATTGCAAGTCAAAATACCTTTGCAGTATTTGACTTTTTAAGGGGGCCAGGATTTGCGGAAATTACGATAGTGGTCTTTCGAAATTTAAAAGCCAGTCCCCATAACAATTTCACTCACCTTGGATAGTATCATAATAACCATAGATATTTTGTCCGCCTCCCCTCATTTCCGCATGGGACATCAACTAAATTGTAATGAACACATTTCAAAACTGCTGCATTTTTAAAATAAAACTGGAAAGACGAATTGGAATTCAAAATCACAATTTCTAGCATGTTGTTAAGAGATTTCCTATGAATCAGAAGCGGATAGAAAGATTGGGAATAATGTCTCGCTTTCAAGACTATAGTTGTTTATTGCGGTGAGTCCTATCTAAGGTTGTATCAGTGGCAATACTAGTAATGGGCACAAGTGGGCCCGTGCCAACGTGTAATTATAGGTTTTTATACTTTAGATATTGTAGGAATTATTGAAAAAACAAATAAATATTTTATTTTGAAATTTT
>JAECZT010000041.1:0-57065 GCA_020055645.1 Tomocerus qinae | reverse complement strand
TTGGCTCGTACAAGTATTAAACTATGAATTTCAACTCTTGAAAATTATTTTTTAAACTTTTTGGCTCGTAAAAGTATTAAATCATGAATTTCAACTCTTGAAAATTATTTTTTAAACTTTTTGGCTCGTACAAGTGTTAAATCATGAATTTCAACTCTTGAAAATTATTTTTTAAACTTTTTGCCTCGTACAAGTTTAAAAAATAATTAAAACTGTAAATGTTATTTGTAGGCTTTTTGGCTCGTACAAGTATTAAATCATGAATTTCAACTCTTGAAAATTATTTTTTAAACTTTTTGGCTCGTACAAGTATTAAATCATGAATTTCAACTCTTGAAAATTATTTTTTAAACTTTTTGGCTCGTACAAGTGTTAAATCATGAATTTCAACTCTTGAAAATTGTTTTTTAAACTTTTTGCCTCGTACAAGTTTAAAAAATAATTAAAACTGTAAATGTTATTTGTAGGCTTTTTGGCTCGTACAAGTATTAAATCATGAATTTCAACTCTTGAAAATTATTTTTTAAACTTTTTGGCTCGTACAAGTATTAAATCATGAATTTCAACTCTTGAAAATTATTTTTTAAACTTTTTGCCTCGTACAAGTTTAAAAAATAATTAAAACTGTTGAATGTTATTTTTAAGCTTTTTGGTTCGTATAAGCATTAAATCCTGAATTTGAACTGTTGAAAACTTTTTTTAAGCTTTTTGGCCCATACAAGTATTAAGTCATGAATATCAATTCTTGAAAATTATTTTTTAAGCTTTTTGCCTTACACAAGTTTAAAAAATTATTAAAACTGTTGAATGTTGTTTCTAAGTGTTTTCGCTCGTACTAGTATTAAATCATGAATTTGAACTCTTGAAAATTATTTTTTAAACTTTTTGGCTCGTACAAGTATTAAATCATGAATTTCAACTCTTGAAAATTATTTTTTAATTTTTTTGGCTCGTACAAGTATTAAATCATGAATTTCAACTCTTGAAAATTATTTTTTAAACTTTTTGGCTCGTACAAGTATTAAATCATGAATTTCAACTCTTGAAAATTATTTTTTAAACTTTTTGCCTCGTACAAGTTTAAAAAATAATTAAAACTGTTGAATACTATTTTTAAGCCTTTTGGCTCGTAGATGTATTAAATCTTGAATTTCAACTCTTGAAAATTATTTTTTAAGCTATTTGCCTCGTACAAGTTTAAAAAATAATTAAAACTGTTAAATGTTATTTTTAAGCTTACTGGCTCGTATAAGCATTAAATCCTGAATTTTAACTCTTGAAAATTATTTTTTAAGCTTTTTGCCTCGTACAAGTTTAAAAAATTATTAAAACTGTTGAATGTTGTTTCTAAGCCTTTTCGCTCGTACTAGTATTAAATCATGAATTTCAACTCTTGAAAATTATTTTTTAAACTTTTTGGCTCGTACAAGTATTAAATCATGAATTTCAACTCTTGAAAATTATTTTTTAAACTTTTTGGCTCGTACAAGTATTAAATCATGAATTTCAACTTTTGAAAATTATTTTTTAAACTTTTTGCCTCGTACAAGTTAAAAAAATAATTAAAACTGTAAATGTTATTTGTAGGCTTTTTGGCTCTTACAAGTATTAAATCATGAATTTCAACTCTTGAAAATTATTTTTTAAACTTTTTGGCTCGTACAAGTATTAAATCATGAATTTCAACTCTTGAAAATTATTTTTTAATTTTTTTGGCTCGTACAAGTATTAAATCATGAATTTCAACTCTTGAAAATTATTTTTTAAACTTTTTGGCTCGTACAAGTATTAAATCATGAATTTCAACTCTTGAAAATTATTTTTTAAACTTTTTGGCTCGTACAAGTATTAAATCATGAATTTCAACTCTTGAAAATTATTTTTTAAACTTTTTGCCTCGTACAAGTTTAAAAAATAATTAAAAGTGTTGAATGTTAATTTTAAGCTTTTTGTCTCGTACAAGTATTAAATTATGAATTTCAACTCTTGAAAATTATTTTTTAAACTTTTTGGCTCGTACAAGTATTAAATCATGAATTTCAACTCTTGAAAATTATTTTTTAAACTTTTTGCCTCGTACAAGTTTAAAAAATAATTAAAAGTGTTGAATGTTATTTTTAAGCTTTTTGGCGCGTACAATTATTAAATCTTGAATTTCAACTCTTGAAAATTATTTTGTAAGCTTTTTGCCCCGTACAAGTTTAAAAAATAATTAAAACTGTTGAATGTTATTTTTAAGCTTTTTGGCTCGTATAAGCATTAACTCCTGAATTTCAACTCTTGAAAATTATTTTTTAAGCTTTTTGGCTCGTACAAGTATTAAATCATGAATTTCAACTCTTGAAAATTATTTTTTAAACTTTTTGGCTCGTACAAGTATTAAATCATGAATTTCAACTCTTGAAAATTATTTTTTAAACTTTTTGCCTCGTACAAGTTTAAAAAATAATTAAAACCTTTCAATGTTGTTTCTAAGCTTTTTGGCTCGTACAAGTATTAAATCATGAATTTCAACTCTTGAAAATTATTTTTTAAACTTTTTGGCTCGTACAAGTATTAAATCATGAATTTCAACTCTTGAAAATTATTTTTTAAACTTTTGGCTCGTACAAGTATTAAATCATGAATTTCAACTCTTGAAAATTATTTTTTAAACTTTTTGCCTCGTACAAGTTTAAAAAATAATTAAAAGTGTTGAATGTTAATTTTAAGCTTTTTGTCTCGTACAAGTATTAAATTATGAATTTCAACTCTTGAAAATTATTTTTTAAACTTTTTGGCTCGTACAAGTATTAAATCATGAATTTCAACTCTTGAAAATTATTTTTTAAACTTTTTGCCTCGTACAAGTTTAAAAAATAATTAAAAGTGTTGAATGTTATTTTTAAGCTTTTTGGCGCGTACAATTATTAAATCTTGAATTTCAACTCTTGAAAATTATTTTGTAAGCTTTTTGCCCCGTACAAGTTTAAAAAATAATTAAAACTGTTGAATGTTATTTTTAAGCTTTTTGGCTCGTATAAGCATTAACTCCTGAATTTCAACTCTTGAAAATTATTTTTTAAGCTTTTTGGCTCGTACAAGTATTAAATCATGAATTTCAACTCTTGAAAATTATTTTTTAAACTTTTTGGCTCGTACAAGTATTAAATCATGAATTTCAACTCTTGAAAATTATTTTTTAAACTTTTTGCCTCGTACAAGTTTAAAAAATAATTAAAACCTTTCAATGTAGTTTCTAAGCTTTTTGGCTCGTACAAGTATTAAATCATGAATTTCAACTCTTGAAAATTATTTTTTAAACTTTTTGGCTCGTACAAGTATTAAATCATGAATTTCAACTCTTGAAAATTATTTTTTAAACTTTTTGGCTCGTACAAGTATTAAATCATGAATTTCAACTCTTGAAAATTATTTTTTAAACTTTTTGCCTCGTACAAGTTAAAAAAATAATTAAAACTGTAAATGTTATTTGTAGGCTTTTTGGCTCGTACAAGTATTAAATCATGAATTTCAACTCTTGAAAATTATTTTTTAAACTTTTTGGCTCGTACAATTATTAAATCATGAATTTCAACTCTTGAAAATTATTTTTTAAACTTTTTAGCTCGTACAAGTATTAAATCATGAATTTCAACTCTTGAAAATTATTTTTTAATATTTTTGCCTCGTACAAGTTTAAAAAATAATTAAAACTGTTGAATACTATTTTTAAGCCTTTTGGCTCGTATGAGTATTAAATCATGAATTTCAACTCTTGAAAATTATTTTTTAAGCCTTTTGGCGCGTACCATTATTAAATCTTGAATTTCAACTCTTGAAAATTATTTTGTAAGCTTTTTGCCTCGTACAAGTTTAAAAAATAATTAAAACTGTTGAATGTTATTTTTAAGCTTTTTGGCTCGTATAAGCATTAACTCCTGAATTTCAACTCTTGAAAATTTTTTTTTAAACTTTTTGGCTCGTACAAGTATTAAATCATGAAATTCAACTCTTGAAAATTATTTTTTAAACTTTTTGCCTCGTACAAGTTTAAAAAATAATTAAAACCTTTCAATGTTGTTTCTAAGCTTTTTGGCTCGTACAAGTATTAAATCATGAATTTCAACTCTTGAAAATTATTTTTTAAACTTTTTGGCTCGTACAAGTATTAAATCATGAATTTCAACTCTTGAAAATTATTTTTTAAACTTTTTGGCTCGTACAAGTATTAAATCATGAATTTCAACTCTTGAAAATTATTTTTTAAACTTTTTGCCTCGTACCAGTTTAAAAAATAATTAAAAGTGTTGAATGTTAATTTTAAGCTTTTTGTCTCGTACAAGTATTAAATTATGAATTTCAACTCTTGAAAATTATTTTTTAAACTTTTCGGCTCGTACAAGTATTAAATCATGAATTTCAACTCTTGAAAATTATTTTTTAAACTTTTTGCCTCGTACAAGTTTAAAAAATAATTAAAAGTGTTGAATGTTATTTTTAAGCTTTTTGGCGCGTACAATTATTAAATCTTGAATTTCAACTCTTGAAAATTATTTTGTAAGCTTTTTGCCCCGTACAAGTTTAAAAAATAATTAAAACTGTTGAATGTTATTTTTAAGCTTTTTGGCTCGTATAAGCATTAACTCCTGAATTTCAACTCTTGAAAATTATTTTTTAAGCTTTTTGGCTCGTACAAGTATTAAATCATGAATTTCAACTCTTGAAAATTATTTTTTAAACTTTTTGGCTCGTACAAGTATTAAATCATGAATTTCAACTCTTGAAAATTATTTTTTAAACTTTTTGCCTCGTACAAGTTTAAAAAATAATTAAAACTGTAAATGTTATTTGTAGGATTTTTGGCTCGTACAAGTATTAAATCATGAATTTCAACTCTTGAAAATTATTTTTTAAACTTTTTGGCTCGTACAAGTATTAAATCATGAATTTCAACTCTTGAAAATTATTTTTTAAACTTTTTGCCTCGTACAAGTTAAAAAAATAATTAAAACTGTAAATGTTATTTGTAGGCTTTTTGGCTCGTACAAGTATTAAATCATGAATTTCAACTCTTGAAAATTATTTTTTAAACTTTTTGGCTCGTACAATTATTAAATCATGAATTTCAACTCTTGAAAATTATTTTTTAAACTTTTTAGCTCGTACAAGTATTAAATCATGAATTTCAACTCTTGAAAATTATTTTTTAATATTTTTGCCTCGTACAAGTTTAAAAAATAATTAAAACTGTTGAATACTATTTTTAAGCCTTTTGGCTCGTATGAGTATTAAATCATGAATTTCAACTCTTGAAAATTATTTTTTAAATTTTTTGGCGCGTACAATTATTAAATCTTGAATTTCAACTCTTGAAAATTATTTTGTAAGCTTTTTGCCTCGTACAAGTTTAAAAAATAATTAAAACTGTTGAATGTTATTTTTAAGCTTTTTGGCTCGTATAAGCATTAAATCCTGAATTTCAACTCTTGAAAATTATTTTTTAAGCTTTTTGGCTCGCACAAGTATTAAATCATGAATTTCAACTCTTGAAAATTATTTTTTAAACTTTTTGCCTCGTACAAGTTTAAAAAATAATTAAAACTGTAAATGTTATTTGTAGGATTTTTGGCTCGTACAAGTATTAAATCATGAATTTCAACTCTTGAAAATTATTTTTTAAACTTTTTGCTTTGTACAAGTTTAAAAAATAATTAAAACTGTTGAATGTTATTTTTAAGCTTTTTGGCTCGTATAAACATTAAATCCTGAATTTCAACTCTTGAAAATTATTTTTTAAACTTTTTGGCTCGTTAAAGTATTAAATCATGAATTGCAACTCTTGAAAATTATTTTTTAAACTTTTTGGCTCGTACAAGTATTAAATCATGAATTTCAACTCTTGAAAATTATTTTTTAAACTTTTTGCCTCGTACAAGTTAAAAAAATAATTAAAACTGTAAATGTTATTTGTAGGCTTTTTGGCTCGTACAGGTAATAAATCATGAATTTCAACTCTTGAAAATTATTTTTTAAACTTTTTGGCTCGTACAAGTATTAAATCATGAATTTCAACTCTTGAAAATTATTTTTTAAACTTTTTAGCTCGTACAAGTATTAAATCATGAATTTCAACTCTTGAAAATTATTTTTTAAGCTTTTTGGCTCGTACAAGTATTAAATCATGAATTTCAACTCTTGAAAATTATTTTTTAAACTTTTTGGCTCGTACAAGTATTAAATCATGAATTTCAACTCTTGAAAATTATTTTTTAAACTTTTTGCCTCGTACAAGTTTAAAAAATAATTAAAACTGTAAATGTTATTTGTAGGATTTTTGGCTCGTACAAGTATTAAATCATGAATTTCAACTCTTGAAAATTATTTTTTAAACTTTTTGGCTCGTACAAGTATTAAATCATGAATTTCAACTGTTGAAAATTATTTTTTAAACTTTTTGCCTCGTACAAGTTAAAAAAATAATTAAAACTGTAAATGTTATTTGTAGGCTTTTTGGCTCGTACAAGTATTAAATCATGAATTTCAACTCTTGAAAATTATTTTTTAATCTTTTTGGCTCGTACAATTATTAAATCTTGAATTTCAACTCTTGAAAATTATTTTTTAAGCTTTTTGCCTCGTACAAGTTTAAAAAATAATTAAAACTGTTGAATGTTATTTTTAAGCTTTTTGGCTCGTATAAACATTAAATCCTGAATTTCAACTCTTGAAAATTATTTTTTAAACTTTTTGGCTCGTTAAAGTATTAAATCATGAATTGCAACTCTTGAAAATTATTTTTTAAACTTTTTGGCTCGTACAAGTATTAAATCATGAATTTCAACTCTTGAAAATTATTTTTTAATTTTTTTGGCTCGTACAAGTATTAAATCATGAATTTCAACTCTTGAAAATTATTTTTTAAACTTTTTGGCTCGTACAAGTATTAAATCATGAATTTCAACTCTTGAAAATTATTTTTTAAACTTTTTGGCTCGTATAAGTATTAAATCATGAATTTCAACTCTTGAAAATTATTTTTTAATTTTTTTGGCTCGTACAAGTATTAAATCATGAATTTCAACTCTTGAAAATTATTTTTTAAACTTTTTGGCTCGTACAAGTATTAAATCATGAATTTCAACTCTTGAAAATTATTTTTTAAACTTTTTGCCTCGTACAAGTTTAAAAAATAATTAAAACTGTAAATGTTATTTGTAGGATTTTTGGCTCGTACAAGTATTAAATCATGAATTTCAACTCTTGAAAATTATTTTTTAAACTTTTTGGCTCGTACAAGTATTAAATCATGAATTTCAACTGTTGAAAATTATTTTTTAAACTTTTTGCCTCGTACAAGTTAAAAAAATAATTAAAACTGTAAATGTTATTTGTAGGCTTTTTGGCTCGTACAAGTATTAAATCATGAATTTCAACTCTTGAAAATTATTTTTTAAACTTTTTGGCTCGTACAATTATTAAATCATGAATTTCAACTCTTGAAAATTATTTTTTAAACTTTTTAGCTCGTACAAGTATTAAATCATGAATTTCAACTCTTGAAAATTATTTTTTAAACTTTTTGCCTCGTACAAGTTTAAAAAATAATTAAAACTGTTGAATACTATTTTTAAGCCTTTTGGCTCGTATGAGTATTAAATCATGAATTTCAACTCTTGAAAATTATTTTTTAAACTTTTTGGCGCGTACAATTATTAAATCTTGAATTTCAACTCTTGAAAATTATTTTGTAAGCTTTTTGCCTCGTACAAGTTTAAAAAATAATTAAAACTGTTGAATGTTATTTTTAAGCTTTTTGGCTCGTATAAGCATTAAATCCTGAATTTCAACTCTTGAAAATTATTTTTTAAGCTTTTTGGCTCGTACAAGTATTAAATCATGAATTTCAACTCTTGAAAATTATTTTTTAAATTTTTTGGCTCGTACAAGTATTAAATCATGAATTTCAACTCTTGAAAATTATTTTTTAAACTTTTTGGCTCGTATAAGTATTAAATCATGAATTTCAACTCTTGAAAATTATTTTTTAATTTTTTTGGCTCGTACAAGTATTAAATCATGAATTTCAACTCTTGAAAATTATTTTTTAAACTTTTTGGCTCGTACAAGTATTAAATCATGAATTTCAACTCTTGAAAATTATTTTTTAAACTTTTTGCCTCGTACAAGTTTAAAAAATAATTAAAACTGTAAATGTTATTTGTAGGCTTTTTGGCTTGTACAAGTATTAAATCATGAATTTCAACTCTTGAAAATTAGTTTTTAAACTTTTTGGCTCGTACAAGTATTAAATCATGAATTTCAACTCTTGAAAATTATTTTTTAAACTTTTTGCCTCGTACAAGTTAAAAAAATAATTAAAACTGTAAATGTTATTTGTAGGCTTTTTGGTTCGTACAAGTATTAAATCATGAATTTCAACTCTTGAAAATTATTTTTTAAACTTTTTGGCTCGTACAATTATTAAATCATGAATTTCAACTCTTGAAAATTATTTTTTAAACTTTTTAGCTCGTACAAGTATTAAATCATGAATTTCAACTCTTGAAAATTATTTTTTAAACTTTTTTCCCCGTACAAGTTAAAAAAATAATTAAAACTGTAAATGTTATTTGTAGGCTTTTTGGTTCGTACAAGTATTAAATCATGAATTTCAACTCTTGAAAATTATTTTTTAAACTTTTTGGCGCGTACAATTATTAAATCTTGAATTTCAACTCTTGAAAATTATTTTGTAAGCTTTTTGCCTCGTACAAGTTTAAAAAATAATTAAAACTGTTGAATGTTATTTTTAAGCTTTTTGGCTCGTATAAGCATTAAATCCTGAATTTCAACTCTTGAAAATTATTTTTTAATTTTTTTGGCTCGTACAAGTATTAAATCATGAATTTCAACTCTTGAAAATTATTTTTTAAACTTTTTGGCTCGTACAAGTATTAAATCATGAATTTCAACTCTTGAAAATTATTTTTTAAACTTTTTGCCTCGTACAAGTTTAAAAAATAATTAAAACTGTAAATGTTATTTGTAGGATTTTTGGCTCGTACAAGTATTAAATCATGAATTTCAACTCTTGAAAATTAGTTTTTAAACTTTTTGGCTCGTACAAGTATTAAATCATGAATTTCAAATGTTGAAAATTATTTTTTAAACTTTTTGCCTCGTACAAGTTAAAAAAATAATTAAAACTGTAAATGTTATTTGTAGGCTTTTTGGCTCGTACAAGTATTAAATCATGAATTTCAACTCTTGAAAATTATTTTTTAAACTTTTTGCCTCGTACAAGTTTAAAAAATAATTAAAACTGTTGAATACTATTTTTAAGCCTTTTGGCTCGTATGAGTATTAAATCATGAATTTCAACTCTTGAAAATTATTTTTTAAACTTTTTGGCGCGTACAATTATTAAATCTTGAATTTCAACTCTTGAAAATTATTTTGTAAGCTTTTTGCCTCGTACAAGTTTAAAAAATAATTAAAACTGTTGAATGTTATTTTTAAGCTTTTTGGCTCGTATAAGCATTAAATCCTGAATTTCAACTCTTGAAAATTATTTTTTAAGCTTTTTGGCTCGTACAAGTATTAAATCATGAATTTCAACTCTTGAAAATTATTTTTTAAATTTTTTGGCTCGTACAAGTATTAAATCATGAATTTTAACTCTTGAAAATTATTTTTTAAACTTTTTGCCTCGTACAAGTTTAAAAAATAATTAAAACTGTAAATGTTATTTGTAGGATTTTTGGCTCGTACAAGTATTAAATCATGAATTTCAACTCTTGAAAATTATTTTTTAAACTTTTTGGCTCGTACAAGTATTAAATCATGAATTTCAACTGTTGAAAATTATTTTTTAAACTTTTTGCCTCGTACAAGTTAATAAATTAATTAAAACTGTAAATGTTATTTGTAGGCTTTTTGGCTCGTACAAGTATTAAATCATGAATTTCAACTCTTGAAAATTATTTTTTAATCTTTTTGGCTCGTACAAGTATTAAATCATGAATTTCAACTCTTGAAAATTATTTTTTAAACTTTTTGCCTCGTACAAGTTTAAAAAATAATTAAAACTGTTGAATACTATTTTTAAGCCTTTTGGCTCGTACAATTATTAAATCTTGAATTTCAACTCTTGAAAATTATTTTTTAAGCTTTTTGCCTCGTACAAGTTTAAAAAATAATTAAAACTGTTGAATGTTATTTTTAAGCTTTTTGGCTCGTATAAACATTAAATCCTGAATTTCAACTCTTGAAAATTATTTTTTAAACTTTTTGGCTCGTTAAAGTATTAAATCATGAATTGCAACTCTTGAAAATTATTTTTTAAACTTTTTGGCTCGTACAAGTATTAAATCATGAATTTCAACTCTTGAAAATTATTTTTTAAACTTTTTGCCTCGTACAAGTTAAAAAAATAATTAAAATTGTAAATGTTATTTGTAGGCTTTTTGGCTCGTACAGGTATTAAATCATGAATTTCAACTCTTGAAAATTATTTTTTAAACTTTTTGGCTCGTACAAGTATTAAATCATGAATTTCAACTCTTAAAAATTATTTTTTAAACTTTTTGCCTCGTACAAGTTTAAAAAATAATTAAAACTGTTGAATACTATTTTTAAGCCTTTTGGCTCGTATAAGTATTAAATCATGAATTTCAACTCTTGAAAATTATTTTTTAAACTTTTTGGCTCGTACAAGTATTAAATCATGAATTTCAACTCTTGAAAATTATTTTTTAAGCTTTTTGCCTCGTACAAGTTTAAAAAATAATTAAAACTGTTGAATGTTATTTTTAAGCTTTTTGGCTCGTATAAGCATTAAATCCTGAATTTCAACTCTTGAAAATTATTTTTTAAGCTTTTTGGCTCGTACAAGTATTAAATCATGAATTTCAACTCTTCAAAATTATTTTTTAAATTTTTTGGCTCGTACAAGTATTAAATCATGAATTTCAACTCTTGAAAATTATTTTTTAAACTTTTTGCCTCGTACAAGTTTAAAAAATAATTAAAACTGTAAATGTTATTTGTAGGATTTTTGGCTCGTACAAGTATTAAATCATGAATTTCAACTCTTGAAAATTATTTTTTAAACTTTTTGGCTCGTACAAGTATTAAATCATGAATTTCAACTGTTGAAAATTATTTTTTAAACTTTTTGCCTCGTACAAGTTAAAAAAATAATTAAAACTGTAAATGTTATTTGTAGGCTTTTTGGCTCGTACAAGTATTAAATCATGAATTTCAACTCTTGAAAATTATTTTTTAAACTTTTTGGCTCGTACAAGTATTAAATCATGAATTTCAACTCTTGAAAATTATTTTTTAAACTTTTTGCCTCGTACAAGTTTAAAAAATGATTAAAACTGTTGAATATTATTTTTAAGCCTTTTGGTTCGTACAATTAATAAATCTTGAATTTCAACTCTTGAAAATTATTTTTTAAGCTTTTTGCCTCGTACAAGTTTAAAAAATAATTAAAACTGTTCAATGTTATTTTTAAGCTTTTTGGCTCGTATAAGCATTAAATCCTGAATTTGAACTGTTGAAAACTTTTTTTTAAGCCTTTTGGCCCATACAAGTATTAAGTCATGAATATCAATTCTTGAAAATTATTTTTTAAGCTTTTTGCCTTACACAAGTTTAAAAAATTATTAAAACTGTTGAATGTTGTTTCTAAGCGTTTTCGCTCGTACTAGTATTAAATCATGAATTTCAACTCTTGAAAATTATTTTTTAAACTTTTTGGCTCGTACAAGTATTAAATCATGAATTTCAACTCTTGAAAATTATTTTTTAAACTTTTTGGCTCGTACAAGTATTAAATCATGAATTTCAACTCTTGAAAATTAATTTTTAATTTTTTTGGCTCGTACAAGTATTAAATCATGAATTTCAACTCTTGAAAATTATTTTTTAAGCTTTTTGGCTCGTACAAGTATTAAATCATGAATTTCAACTCTTGAAAATTATTTTTTAAACTTTTTGCCTCGTACAAGTTTAAAAAATAATTAAAACTGTAAATGTTATTTGTAGGATTTTTGGCTCGTACAAGTATTAAATCATGAATTTCAACTCTTGAAAATTATTTTTTAAACTTTTTGGCTCGTACAAGTATTAAATCATGAATTTCAACTGTTGAAAATTATTTTTTAAACTTTTTGCCTCGTACAAGTTAAAAAAATAATTAAAACTGTAAATGTTATTTGTAGGCTTTTTGGCTCGTACAAGTATTAAATCATGAATTTCAACTCTTGAAAATTATTTTTTAAACTTTTTGGCTCGTACAAGTATTAAATCATGAATTTCAACTCTTGAAAATTATTTTTTAAACTTTTTGCCTCGTACAAGTTTAAAAAATAATTAAAACTGTTGAATACTATTTTTAAGCCTTTTGGCTCGTACAATTATTAAATCTTGAATTTCAACTCTTGAAAATTATTTTTTAAGCTTTTTGCCTCGTACAAGTTTAAAAAATAATTAAAACTGTTGAATGTTATTTTTAAGCTTATTGGCTCGTATAAGCATTAAATCCTGAATTTCAACTCTTGAAAATTATTTTTTAAGCTTTTTGCCTCGTACAAGTTTAAAAAATTATTAAAACTGTTGAATGTTGTTTCTAAGCGTTTTCGCTCGTACTAGTATTAAATCATGAATTTCAACTCTTGAAAATTATTTTTTAAACTTTTTGGCTCGTACAAGTATTAAATCATGAATTTCAACTCTTGAAATTTATTTTTTAAACTTTTTGGCTCGTACAAGTATTAAATCATGAATTTCAACTCTTGAAAATTATTTTTAAACTTTTTGCCTCGTACAAGTTAAAAAAATAATTAAAACTGTAAATGTTATTTGTAGGCTTTTGGCTCGTACAAGTATTAAATCATGCATTTCAACTCTTGAAAATTATTTTTTAAACTTTTTGGCTCGTACAAGTATTAAATCATGAATTTCAACTCTTGAAAATTATTTTTTAAACTTTTTAGCTCGTACAAGTATTAAATCATGAATTTCAACTCTTGAAAATTATTTTTTAAACTTTTTGCCTTGTACAAGTTTAAAAAATAATTAAAACTGTTGAATACTATTTTTAAGCCTTTTGGCTCGTATAAGTATTAAATCATGAATTTCAACTCTTGAAAATTATTTTTTAAACTTTTTGGCGCGTACAATTATTAAATCTTGAATTTCAACTCTTGAAAATTATTTTTTAAGCTTTTTGCCTCGTACAAGTTTAAAAAATAATTAAAACTGTTGAATGTTATTTTTAAGCTTTTTGGCTCGTATAAGCATTAAATCCTGAATTTCAACTCTTGAAAATTATTTTTTAAGCTTTTTGGCTCGTACAAGTATTAAATCATGAATTTCAACTCTTGAAAATTATTTTTTAAACTTTTTGGCTCGTATAAGTATTAAATCATGAATTTCAACTCTTGAAAATTATTTTTTAAACTTTTTGGCTCGTACAAGTATTAAATCATGAATTTCAACTCTTGAAAATTATTTTTTAAACTTTTTGGCTCGTACAAGTATTAAATCATGAATTTCAACTCTTGAAAATTATTTTTTAAACTTTTTGCCTCGTACAAGTTAAAAAAATAATTAAAACTGTAAATGTTATTTGTAGGCTTTTTGGCTCGTACAAGTAATAAATCATGAATTTCAACTCTTGAAAATTATTTTTTAAACTTTTTGGCTCGTACAAGTATTAAATCATGAATTTCAACTCTTGAAAATTATTTTTTAAACTTTTTGGCTCGTACAAGTATTAAATCATGAATTTCAACTCTTGAAAATTATTTTTTAAACTTTTTGCCTCGTACAAGTTTAAAAAATAATTAAAACTGTAAATGTTATTTGTAGGCTTTTTGGCTCTTACAAGTATTAAATCATAAATTTCAACTCTTGAAAATTATTTTTTAAACTTTTTGGCTCGTACAAGTATTAAATCATGAATTTCAACTTTTGAAAATTATTTTTCAATTTTTTTGGCTCGTACAAGTATTAAATCATGAATTTCAACTCTTGAAAATTATTTTTTAAACTTTTTGGCTCGTACAAGTATTAAATCATGAATTTCAACTCTTGAAAATTATTTTTTAAACTTTTTGCCTCGTACAAGTTTAAAAAATAATTAAAACTGTAAATGTTATTTGTAGGATTTTTGGCTCGTACAAGTATTAAATCATGAATTTTAACTCTTGAAAATTATTTTTTAAATTTTTTGGCTCGTACAAGTATTAAATCATGAATTTCAACTCTTGAAAATTATTTTTTAAACTTTTTGCCTCGTACAAGTTTAAAAAATAATTAAAACTGTAAATGTTATTTGCAGGATTTTTGGCTCGTACAAGTATTAAATCATGAATTTCAACTCTTGAAAATTATTTTTTAAACTTTTTGGCTCGTACAAGTATTAAATCATGAATTTCAACTGTTGAAAATTATTTTTTAAACTTTTTGCCTCGTACAAGTTAAAAAAATAATTAAAACTGTAAATGTTATTTGTAGGCTTTTTGGCTCGTACAAGTATTAAATCATGAATTTCAACTCTTGAAAATTATTTTTTAAACTTTTTGGCTCGTACAAGTATTAAATCATGAATTTCAACTCTTGAAAATTATTTTTTAAACTTTTTGCCTCGTACAAGTTTAAAAAATAATTAAAACTGTTGAATACTATTTTTAAGCCTTTTGGCTCGTACAATTATTAAATCTTGAATTTCAACTCTTGAAAATTATTTTTTAAGCTTTTTGCCTCGTACAAGTTTAAAAAATAATTAAAACTGTTGAATGTTATTTTTAAGCTTTTTGGCTCGTATAAGCATTAAATCCTGAATTTGAACTGTTGAAAACTTTTTTTTAAGCCTTTTGGCCCATACAAGTATTAAGTCATGAATATCAATTCTTGAAAATTATTTTTTAAGCTTTTTGCCTTACACAAGTTTAAAAAATTATTAAAACTGTTGAATGTTTTTTCTAAGCGTTTTCGCTCGTACTAGTATTAAATCATGAATTTCAACTCTTGAAAATTATTTTTTAAACTTTTTGGCTCGTACAAGTATTAAATCATGAATTTCAACTCTTGAAAATTATTTTTTAAACTTTTTGCCTCGTACAAGTTTAAAAAATAATTAAAACTGTTGAATACTATTTTTAAGCCTTTTGGCTCGTACAATTATTAAATCTTGAATTTCAACTCTTGAAAATTATTTTTTAAGCTTTTTGCCTCGTACAAGTTTAAAAAATAATTAAAACTGTTGAATGTTATTTTTAAGCTTTTTGGCTCGTATAAGCATTAAATCCTGAATTTGAACTGTTGAAAACTTTTTTTTAAGCCTTTTGGCCCATACAAGTATTAAGTCATGAATATCAATTCTTGAAAATTATTTTTTAAGCTTTTTGCCTTACACAAGTTTAAAAAATTATTAAAACTGTTGAATGTTTTTTCTAAGCGTTTTCGCTCGTACTAGTATTAAATCATGAATTTCAACTCTTGAAAATTATTTTTTAAACTTTTTGGCTCGTACAAGTATTAAATCATGAATTTCAACTCTTGAAAATTATTTTTAAACTTTTTGCCTCGTACAAGTTAAAAAAATAATTAAAACTGTAAATGTTATTTGTAGGCTTTTGGCTCGTACAAGTATTAAATCATGCATTTCAACTCTTGAAAATTATTTTTTAAACTTTTTGGCTCGTACAAGTATTAAATCATGAATTTCAACTCTTGAAAATTATTTTTTAAACTTTTTAGCTCGTACAAGTATTAAATCATGAATTTCAACTCTTGAAAATTATTTTTTAAACTTTTTGCCTTGTACAAGTTTAAAAAATAATTAAAACTGTTGAATACTATTTTTAAGCCTTTTGGCTCGTATAAGTATTAAATCATGAATTTCAACTCTTGAAAATTATTTTTTAAACTTTTTGGCGCGTACAATTATTAAATCTTGAATTTCAACTCTTGAAAATTATTTTTTAAGCTTTTTGCCTCGTACAAGTTTAAAAAATAATTAAAACTGTTGAATGTTATTTTTAAGCTTTTTGGCTCGTATAAGCATTAAATCCTGAATTTCAACCCTTGAAAATTATTTTTTAAGCTTTTTGGCTCGTACAAGTATTAAATCATGAATTTCAACTCTTGAAAATTATTTTTTAAACTTTTTGGCTCGTATAAGTATTAAATCATGAATTTCAACTCTTGAAAATTATTTTTTAAACTTTTTGGCTCGTACAAGTATTAAATCATGAATTTCAACTCTTGAAAATTATTTTTTAAACTTTTTGGCTCGTACAAGTATTAAATCATGAATTTCAACTCTTGAAAATTATTTTTTAAACTTTTTGCCTCGTACAAGTTAAAAAAATAATTAAAACTGTAAATGTTATTTGTAGGCTTTTTGGCTCGTACAAGTAATAAATCATGAATTTCAACTCTTGAAAATTATTTTTTAAACTTTTTGGCTCGTACAAGTATTAAATCATGAATTTCAACTCTTGAAAATTATTTTTTAAACTTTTTGGCTCGTACAAGTATTAAATCATGAATTTCAACTCTTGAAAATTATTTTTTAAACTTTTTGCCTCGTACAAGTTTAAAAAATAATTAAAACTGTAAATGTTATTTGTAGGCTTTTTGGCTCTTACAAGTATTAAATCATAAATTTCAACTCTTGAAAATTATTTTTTAAACTTTTTGGCTCGTACAAGTATTAAATCATGAATTTCAACTTTTGAAAATTATTTTTCAATTTTTTTGGCTCGTACAAGTATTAAATCATGAATTTCAACTCTTGAAAATTATTTTTTAAACTTTTTGGCTCGTACAAGTATTAAATCATGAATTTCAACTCTTGAAAATTATTTTTTAAACTTTTTGCCTCGTACAAGTTTAAAAAATAATTAAAACTGTAAATGTTATTTGTAGGATTTTTGGCTCGTACAAGTATTAAATCATGAATTTTAACTCTTGAAAATTATTTTTTAAATTTTTTGGCTCGTACAAGTATTAAATCATGAATTTCAACTCTTGAAAATTATTTTTTAAACTTTTTGCCTCGTACAAGTTTAAAAAATAATTAAAACTGTAAATGTTATTTGCAGGATTTTTGGCTCGTACAAGTATTAAATCATGAATTTCAACTCTTGAAAATTATTTTTTAAACTTTTTGGCTCGTACAAGTATTAAATCATGAATTTCAACTGTTGAAAATTATTTTTTAAACTTTTTGCCTCGTACAAGTTAAAAAAATAATTAAAACTGTAAATGTTATTTGTAGGCTTTTTGGCTCGTACAAGTATTAAATCATGAATTTCAACTCTTGAAAATTATTTTTTAAACTTTTTGGCTCGTACAAGTATTAAATCATGAATTTCAACTCTTGAAAATTATTTTTTAAACTTTTTGCCTCGTACAAGTTTAAAAAATAATTAAAACTGTTGAATACTATTTTTAAGCCTTTTGGCTCGTACAATTATTAAATCTTGAATTTCAACTCTTGAAAATTATTTTTTAAGCTTTTTGCCTCGTACAAGTTTAAAAAATAATTAAAACTGTTGAATGTTATTTTTAAGCTTTTTGGCTCGTATAAGCATTAAATCCTGAATTTGAACTGTTGAAAACTTTTTTTTAAGCCTTTTGGCCCATACAAGTATTAAGTCATGAATATCAATTCTTGAAAATTATTTTTTAAGCTTTTTGCCTTACACAAGTTTAAAAAATTATTAAAACTGTTGAATGTTTTTTCTAAGCGTTTTCGCTCGTACTAGTATTAAATCATGAATTTCAACTCTTGAAAATTATTTTTTAAACTTTTTGGCTCGTACAAGTATTAAATCATGAATTTCAACTCTTGAAAATTATTTTTTAAACTTTTTGGCTCGTATAAGTATTAAATCATGAATTTCAACTCTTGAAAATTATTTTTTAAACTTTTTGGCTCGTACAAGTATTAAATCATGAATTTGAACTCTTGAAAATTATTTTTTAAACTTTTTGGCTCGTACAAGTATTAAATCATGAATTTCAACTCTTGAAAATTATTTTTTAAACTTTTTGCCTCGTACAAGTTAAAAAAATAATTAAAACTGTAAATGTTATTTGTAGGCTTTTTGGCTCGTACAAGTAATAAATCATGAATTTCAACTCTTGAAAATTATTTTTTAAACTTTTTGGCTCGTACAAGTATTAAATCATGAATTTCAACTCTTGAAAATTATTTTTTAAACTTTTTGGCTCGTACAAGTATTAAATCATGAATTTCAACTCTTGAAAATTATTTTTTAAACTTTTTGCCTCGTACAAGTTTAAAAAATAATTAAAACTGTAAATGTTATTTGTAGGCTTTTTGGCTCTTACAAGTATTAAATCATAAATTTCAACTCTTGAAAATTATTTTTTAAACTTTTTGGCTCGTACAAGTATTAAATCATGAATTTCAACTTTTGAAAATTATTTTTCAATTTTTTTGGCTCGTACAAGTATTAAATCATGAATTTCAACTCTTGAAAATTATTTTTTAAACTTTTTGGCTCGTACAAGTATTAAATCATGAATTTCAACTCTTGAAAATTATTTTTTAAACTTTTTGCCTCGTACAAGTTTAAAAAATAATTAAAACTGTAAATGTTATTTGTAGGATTTTTGGCTCGTACAAGTATTAAATCATGAATTTCAACTCTTGAAAATTATTTTTTAAACTTTTTGGCTCGTACAAGTATTAAATCATGAATTTCAACTGTTGAAAATTATTTTTTAAACTTTTTGCCTCGTACAAGTTAAAAAAATAATTAAAACTGTAAATGTTATATGTAGGCTTTTTGGCTCGTACAAGTATTAAATCATGAATTTCAACTCTTGAAAATTATTTTTTAAACTTTTTGGCTCGTACAAGTATTAAATCATGAATTTCAACTCTTGAAAATTATTTTTTAAACTTTTTGCCTCGTACAAGTTTAAAAAATAATAAAAACTGTTGAATACTATTTTTAAGCCTTTTGGCTCGTACAATTATTAAATCTTGAATTTCAACTCTTGAAAATTATTTTTTAAGCTTTTTGCCTCGTACAAGTTTAAAAAATAATTAAAACTGTTGAATGTTATTTTTAAGCTTTTTGGCTCGTATAAGCATTAAATCCTGAATTTGAACTGTTGAAAACTTTTTTTTAAGCCTTTTGGCCCATACAAGTATTAAGTCATGAATATCAATTCTTGAAATTTATTTTTTAAGCTTTTTGCCTTACACAAGTTTAAAAAATTATTAAAACTGTTGAATGTTGTTTCTAAGCGTTTTCGCTCGTACTAGTATTAAATCATGAATTTCAACTCTTGAAAATTATTTTTTAAACTTTTTGGCTCGTACAAGTATTAAATCATGAATTTCAACTCTTGAAAATTATTTTTTAAACTTTTTGGCTCGTACAAGTATTAAATCATGAATTTCAACTCTTGAAAATTATTTTTTAATTTTTTTGGCTCGTACAAGTATTAAATCATGAATTTCAACTCTTGAAAATTATTTTTTAAACTTTTTGGCTCGTACAAGTATTAAATCATGAATTTCAACTCTTGAAAATTATTTTTTAAACTTTTTGCCTCGTACAAGTTTAAAAAATAATTAAAACTGTTGAAAACTATTTTTAAGCCTTTTGGCTCGTAGATGTATTAAATCTTGAATTTCAAATCTTGAAAATTATTTTTTAAGCTATTTGCCTCGTACAAGTTTAAAAAATAATTAAAACTGTTAAATGTTATTTTTAAGCTTATTGGCTCGTATAAGCATTAAATCCTGAATTTCAACTCTTGAAAATTATTTTTTAAGCTTTTTGCCTCGTACAAGTTTAAAAAATTATTAAAACTGTTGAATGTTGTTTCTAAGCGTTTTCGCTCGTACTAGTATTAAATCATGAATTTCAACTCTTGAAAATTATTTTTTAAACTTTTTGGCTCGTATAAGTATTAAATCATGCATTTCAACTCTTGAAAATTATTTTTTAAACTTTTTGGCTCGTACAAGTATTAAATCATGAATTTCAACTCTTGAAAATTATTTTTTAAACTTTTTGGCTCGTACAAGTATTAAATCAAGAATTTCAACTCTTGAAAATTATTTTTTAAACTTTTTGGCTCGTACAAGTATTAAATCATGAATTTCAACTCTTGAAAATTATTTTTTAAACTTTTTGGCTCGTACAAGTATTAAATCATGAATTTCAACTCTTGAAAATTATTTTTTAATTTTTTTGGCTCGTACAAGTATTAAATCATGAATTTCAACTCTTGAAAATTATTTTTTAAACTTTTTGGCTCGTACAAGTATTAAATCATGAATTTCAACTCCTGAAAATTATTTTTTAAACTTTTTGCCTCGTACAATTTTAAAAAATAATTAAATTTGTTGAATACTACTTTTAAGCCTTTTGGCTCGTAGATGTATTAAATCTTGAATTTCAACTCTTGAAAATTATTTTTTAAGCTATTTGCCTCGTACAAGTTTAAAAAATAATTAAAACTGTTAAATGTTATTTTTAAGCTTACTGGCTCGTATAAGCATTAAATCCTGAATTTTAACTCTTGAAAATTATTTTTTAAGCTTTTTGCCTCGTACAAGTTTAAAAAATTATTAAAACTGTTGAATGTTGTTTCTAAGCCTTTTCGCTCGTACTAGTATTAAATCATGAATTTCAACTCTTGAAAATTATTTTTTAAACTTTTTGCCTCGTATCAGTTAAAAAAATAATTAAAACTGTAAATGTTATTTGTAGGCTTTTTGGCTCTTACAAGTATTAAATCATAAATTTCAACTCTTGAAAATTATTTTTTAAACTTTTTGGCTCGTACAAGTATTAAATCATGAATTTCAACTCTTGAAATTTATTTTTTAAACTTTTTGGCTCGTACAAGTATTAAATCATGAATTTCAACTCTTGAAAATTATTTTTAAACTTTTTGCCTCGTACAAGTTAAAAAAATAATTAAAACTGTAAATGTTATTTGTAGGCTTTTTGGCTCGTACAAGTATTAAATCATGCATCTCAACTCTTGAAAATTATTTTTTAAACTTTTTGGCTCGTACAAGTATTAAATCATGAATTTCAACTCTTGAAAATTATTTTTTAAACTTTTTGGCTCGTACAAGTATTAAATCATGAATTTCAACTCTTGAAAATTATTTTTTAAACTTTTTGGCTCGTACAAGTATTAAATCATGAATTTCAACTCTTGAAAATTATTTTTTAAACTTTTTGCCTCGTACCAGTTTAAAAAATAATTAAAACTGTTGAATACTATTTTTAAGCCTTTTGGCTCGTACAATTATTAAATCTTGAATTTCAACTCTTGAAAATTATTTTTTAAGCTTTTTGCCTCGTACAAGTTTAAAAAATAATTAAAACTGTTGAATGTTATTTTTAAGCTTTTTGGCTCGTATAAGCATTAAATCCTGAATTTCAACTCTTGAAATATATTTTTTAAGCTTTTTGGCTCGTACAAGTATTAAGTCATGAATATCAATTCTTGAAAATTATTTTTTAAGCTTTTTGCCTTGTACAAGTATTAAATCATGAATTTCAACTCTTGAAAATTATTTTTTAAACTTTTTGCCTCGTACAAGTTAAAAAAATAATTAAAACTGTAAATGTTATTTGTAGGCTTTTTGAATCGTACAAGTATTAAATCATGAATTTCAACTCTTGAAAATTATTTTTTAAACTTTTTGGCTCGTACAAGTATTAAATCATGAATTTCAACTCTTGAAAATTATTTTTTAAACTTTTTGGCTCGTACAAGTATTAAATCATGAATTTCAACTCTTGAAAATTATTTTTTAAGCTTTTTGCCTCGTACAAGTTTAAAAAATTATTAAAACTGTTGAATGTTGTTTCTAAGCGTTTTCGCTCGTACTAGTATTAAATCATGAATTTCAACTCTTGAAAATTATTTTTTAAACTTTTTGGCTCGTACAAGTATTTAATCATGAATTTCAACTCTTGAAAATTATTTTTTAAACTTTTTGGCTCGTACAAGTATTAAATCATGAATTTCAACTCTTGAAAATTATTTTTTAAACTTTTTGCCCCGTACAAGTTAAAAAAATAATTAAAACTGTAAATGTTATTTGTAGGCTTTTTGGCCCGTACAAGTATTCAACCATGAATTTCAACTCTTGAAAATTATTTTTTAAACTTTTTGGCTCGTACAAGTATTAAATCATGAATTTCAATTCTTGAAAATTATTTTTTAAACTTTTTGGCTCGTACAAGTATTAAATCATGAATTTCAACTCTTGAAAATTATTTTTTAAACTTTTTGCCCCGTACAAGTTAAAAAATAATTAAAACTGTAAATGTTATTTGTAGGCTTTTTGGCTCGTACAAGTATTCAATCATGAATTTCAACTCTTGAAAATTATTTTTTAAACTTTTTGGCTCGTACAAGTATTAAATCATGAATTTCAATTCTTGAAAATTATTTTTTAAACTTTTTGGCTCGTACAAGTATTAAATCATGAATTTCAACTCTTGAAAATTATTTTTTAAACTTTTTGCCTCGTACAAGTTTAAAAAATAATTAAAACTGTTGAATACTATTTTTAAGCCTTTTGGCTGGTACATGTATTAAATCTTGAATTTCAACTCTTGAAAATTATTTTTTAAGCTTTTTGCCTCGTACAAGTTTAAAAAATAATTAAAACTGTTGAATGTTATTTTTAAGCTTTTTGGCTCGTATAAGCATTAAATCCTGAATTTCAACTCTTGAAATATATTTTTTAAGGTTTTTGGCTCGTACAAGTATTAAACTATGAATTTCAACTCTTGAAAATTATTTTTTAAACTTTTTGGCTCGTAAAAGTATTAAATCATGAATTTCAACTCTTAAAAATTATTTTTTAAACTTTTTGCCTCGTACAAGTTTAAAAAATAATTAAAACTGTAAATGTTATTTGTAGGCTTTTTGGTTCGTACAAGTATTAAATCATGAATTTCAACTCTTGAAAATTATTTTTTAAACTTTTTGGCTCGTACAAGTATTAAATCATGAATTTCAACTCTTGAAAATTATTTTTTAAACTTTTTGGCTCGTACAAGTATTAAATCATGAATTTCAACTCTTGAAAATTATTTTTTAAGCTTTTTGCCTCGTACAAGTTTAAAAAATTATTAAAACTGTTGAATGTTGTTTCTAAGCGTTTTCGCTCGTACTAGTATTAAATCATGAATTTCAACTCTTGAAAATTATTTTTTAAACTTTTTGGCTCGTACAAGTATTTAATCATGAATTTCAACTCTTGAAAATTATTTTTTAAACTTTTTGGCTCGTACAAGTATTAAATCATGAATTTCAACTCTTGAAAATTATTTTTTAAACTTTTTGCCCCGTACAAGTTAAAAAAATAATTAAAACTGTAAATGTTATTTGTAGGCTTTTTGGCTCGTACAAGTATTCAATCATGAATTTCAACTCTTGAAAATTATTTTTTAAACTTTTTGGCTCGTACAAGTATTAAATCATGAATTTCAATTCTTGAAAATTATTTTTTAAACTTTTTGGCTCGTACAAGTATTAAATCATGAATTTCAACTCTTGAAAATTATTTTTTAAACTTTTTGCCTCGTACAAGTTTAAAAAATAATTAAAACTGTTGAATGTTATTTTTAAGCTTTTTGGCTCGTATAAGCATTAAATCCTGAATTTCAACTCTTGAAATATATTTTTTAAGCTTTTTGGCTCGTACAAGTATTAAACTATGAATTTCAACTCTTGAAAATTATTTTTTAAACTTTTTGGCTCGTAAAAGTATTAAATCATGAATTTCAACTCTTAAAAATTATTTTTTAAACTTTTTGCCTCGTACAAGTTTAAAAAATAATTAAAACTGTAAATGTTATTTGTAGGATTTTTGGCTCGTACAAGTATTAAATCATGTATTTCAACTCTTGAAAATTATTTTTTAAACTTTTTGCCTCGTACAAGTTAAAAAAATAATTAAAACTGTAAATGTTATTTGTAGGATTTTTGGTTCGTACAAGTATTAAATCATGAATTTCAACTCTTGAAAATTATTTTTTAAACTTTTTGGCTCGTACAAGTTTAAAAAATAATTAAAACTGTAAATGTTATTAGTAGGATTTTTGGCTCGTACAAGTATTAAATCATGAATTTCAACTCTTGAAAATTATTTTTTAAGCTTTTTGCCTCGTACAAGTTTAAAAAATTATTAAAACTGTTGAATGTTGTTTCTAAGCGTTTTCGCTCGTACTAGTATTAAATCATGAATTTCAACTCTTGAAAATTATTTTTTAAACTTTTTGGCTCGTACAAGTATTTAATCATGAATTTCAACTCTTGAAAATTATTTTTTAAACTTTTTGGCTCGTACAAGTATTAAATCATGAATTTCAACTCTTGAAAATTATTTTTTAAACTTTTTGCCCCGTAAAAGTTAAAAAAATAATTAAAACTGTAAATGTTATTTGTAGGCTTTTTGGCTCGTACAAGTATTCAATCATGAATTTCAACTCTTGAAAATTATTTTTTAAACTTTTTGGCTCGTACAAGTATTAAATCATGAATTTCAACTCTTGAAAA
Source organism: Tomocerus qinae (assembly GCA_020055645.1). Taxonomy (NCBI): domain Eukaryota; kingdom Metazoa; phylum Arthropoda; class Collembola; order Entomobryomorpha; family Tomoceridae; genus Tomocerus; species Tomocerus qinae. Next base: position 32,477 of record JAECZT010000041.1, on the reverse strand, counting down.
TTATTTTTTAAACTTTTTGGCTCGTACAAGTATTAAATCATGAATTTCAACTCTTGAAAATTATTTTTTAAGCTTTTTGCCTCGTACAAGTTTAAAAAATTATTAAAACTGTTGAATACTATTTTTAAACTTTTTGGCTCGTACAAGTATTAAATCATGAATTTCAACTCTTGAAAATTATTTTTTAAACTTTTTGCCTCGTACAAGTTTAAAAAATAATTAAAACTGTTGAATACTATTTTTAAGCCTTTTGGCTCGTACATGTATTAAATCTTGAATTTCAACTCTTGAAAATTATTTTTTAAGCTTTTTGCCTCGTACAAGTTTAAAAAATAATTAAAACTGTTGAATGTTATTTTTAAGCTTTTTGGCTCGTATAAGCATTAAATCCTGAATTTCAACTCTTGAAATATATTTTTTAAGCTTTTTGGCTCGTACAAGTATTAAACTATGAATTTCAACTCTTGAAAATTATTTTTTAAACTTTTTGGCTCGTAAAAGTATTAAATCATGAATTTCAACTCTTAAAAATTATTTTTTAAACTTTTTGCCTCGTACAAGTTTAAAAAATAATTAAAACTGTAAATGTTATTTGTAGGATTTTTGGCTCGTACAAGTATTAAATCATGAATTTCAACTCTTGAAAATTATTTTTTAAGCTTTTTGCCTCGTACAAGTTTACAAAATTATTAAAACTGTTGAATGTTGTTTCTAAGCGTTTTCGCTCGTACTAGTATTAAATCATGAATTTCAACTCTTGAAAATTATTTTTTAAACTTTTTGGCTCGTACAAGTATTTAATCATGAATTTCAACTCTTGAAAATTATTTTTTAAACTTTTTGGCTCGTACAAGTATTAAATCATGAATTTCAACTCTTGAAAATTATTTTTTAAACTTTTTGCCCCGTACAAGTTAAAAAAATAATTAAAACTGTAAATGTTATTTGTAGGCTTTTTGGCTCGTACAAGTATTCAATCATGAATTTCAACTCTTGAAAATTATTTTTTAAACTTTTTGGCTCGTACAAGTATTAAATCATGAATTTCAATTCTTGAAAATAATTTTTTAAACTTTTTGGCTCGTACAAGTATTAAATCATGAATTTCAACTCTTGAAAATTATTTTTTAAACTTTTTGCCCCGTACAAGTTAAAAAAATAATTAAAACAGTAAATGTTATTTGTAGGCTTTTTGGCTCGTACAAGTATTCAATCATGAATTTCAACTCTTGAAAATTATTTTTTAAACTTTTTGGCTCGTACAAGTATTAAATCATGAATTTCAATTCTTGAAAATTATTTTTTAAACTTTTTGCCTCGTACAAGTTTAAAAAATAATTAAAACTGTTGAATACTATTTTTAAGCCTTTTGGCTCGTACATGTATTAAATCTTGAATTTCAACTCTTGAAAATTATTTTTTAAGCTTTTTGCCTCGTACAAGTTTAAAAAATAATTAAAACTGTTGAATGTTATTTTTAAGCTTTTTGGCTCGTATAAGCATTAAATCCTGAATTTCAACTCTTGAAATATATTTTTTAAGCTTTTTGGCTGGTACAAGTATTAAACTATGAATTTCAACTCTTGAAAATTATATTTTAAACTTTTTGCATCGTAAAAGTATTAAATCATGAATTTCAACTCTTAAAAATTATTTTTTAAACTTTTTGCCTCGTACAAGTTTAAAAAATAATTAAAACTGTAAATGTTATTTGTAGGATTTTTGGCTCGTACAAGTATTAAATCATGAATTTCAACTCTTGAAAATTATTTTTTAAACTTTTTGCCTCGTACAAGTTAAAAAAATAATTAAAACTGTAAATGTTATTTGTAGGCTTTTTGGCTCGTACAAGTATTAAATCATGAATTTCAACTCTTGAAAATTATTTTTTAAACTTTTTGGCTCGTACAAGTATTAAATCATGAATTTCAACTCTTGAAAATTATTTTTTAAACTTTTTGGCTCGTACAAGTATTAAATCATGAATTTCAACTCTTAAAAATTTTTTTTTAAACTTTTTGCCTCGTACAAGTTTAAAAAATAATTAAAACTGTAAATGTTATTTGTAGGCTTTTTGGCTCGTACAAGTATTAAATCATGAATTTCAACTCTTGAAAATTATTTTTTAAACTTTTTGGCTCGTACAAGTATTAAATCATGAATTTCAACTCTAGAAAATAATTTTTTAAGCTTTTTGCCTCGTACAAGTTTAAAAAATTATTAAAACTGTTGAATGTTTTTTCTAAGCGTTTTCGCTCGTACTAGTATTAAATCATGAATTTCAATTCTTGAAAATTATTTTTTAAACTTTTTGGCTCGTACAAGTATTAAATCATGAATTTCAACTCTTGAAAATTATTTTTTAAACTTTTTGCCTCGTACAAGTTTAAAAAATAATTAAAACTGTTGAATACTATTTTTAAGCCTTTTGGCTCGTACATGTATTAAATCTTGAATTTCAACTCTTGAAAATTATTTTTTAAGCTTTTTGCCTCGTACAAGTTTAAAAAATAATTAAAACTGTTGAATGTTATTTTTAAGCTTTTTGGCTCGTATAAGCATTAAATCCTGAATTTCAACTCTTGAAATATATTTTTTAAGCTTTTTGGCTCGTACAAGTATTAAACTATGAATTTCAACTCTTGAAAATTATTTTTTAAACTTTTTGGCTCGTAAAAGTATTAAATCATGAATTTCAACTCTTAAAAATTATTTTTTAAACTTTTTGCCTCGTACAAGTTTAAAAAATAATTAAAACTGTAAATGTTATTTGTAGGATATTTGGCTCGTACAAGTATTAAATCATGAATTTCAACTCTTGAAAATTATTTTTTAAACTTTTTGCCTCGTACAAGTTAAAAAAATAATTAAAACTGTAAATGTTATTTATAGGCTTTGTGGCTCGTACAAGTATTAAATCATGAATTTCAACTCTTGAAAATTATTTTTTAAGCTTTTTGCCTCGTACAAGTTTAAAAAATAATTAAAACTGTTGAATGTTATTTTTAAGCTTTTTGGCTCGTATAAGCATTAAATCCTGAATTTCAACTCTTGAAATATATTTTTTAAGCTTTTTGGCTCGTACAAGTATTAAACTATGAATTTCAACTCTTGAAAATTATTTTTTAAACTTTTTGGCTCGTAAAAGTATTAAATCATGAATTTCAACTCTTAAAAATTATTTTTTAAACTTTTTGCCTCGTACAAGTTTAAAAAATAATTAAAACTGTAAATGTTATTTGTAGGATTTTTGGCTCGTACAAGTATTAAATCATGAATTTCAACTCTTGAAAATTATTTTTTAAGCTTTTTGCCTCGTACAAGTTTACAAAATTATTAAAACTGTTGAATGTTGTTTCTAAGCGTTTTCGCTCGTACTAGTATTAAATCATGAATTTCAACTCTTGAAAATTATTTTTTAAACTTTTTGGCTCGTACAAGTATTTAATCATGAATTTCAACTCTTGAAAATTATTTTTTAAACTTTTTGGCTCGTACAAGTATTAAATCATGAATTTCAACTCTTGAAAATTATTTTTTAAACTTTTTGCCCCGTACAAGTTAAAAAAATAATTAAAACTGTAAATGTTATTTGTAGGCTTTTTGGCTCGTACAAGTATTCAATCATGAATTTCAACTCTTGAAAATTATTTTTTAAACTTTTTGGCTCGTACAAGTATTAAATCATGAATTTCAATTCTTGAAAATAATTTTTAAGTTTTTTGCCTCGTAGAAGTATTAAATCATGAATTTCAACTCTTGAAAATTATTTTTTAAGCTTTTTGGCTCGTACAAGTTTAAAAAATAATTAAAACAGTAAATGTTATTTGTAGGCTTTTTGGCTCGTACAAGTATTCAATCATGAATTTCAACTCTTGAAAATTATTTTTTAAACTTTTTGGCTCGTACAAGTATTAAATCATGAATTTCAATTCTTGAAAATTATTTTTTAAACTTTTTGCCTCGTACAAGTTTAAAAAATAATTAAAACTGTTGAATACTATTTTTAAGCCTTTTGGCTCGTACATGTATTAAATCTTGAATTTCAACTCTTGAAAATTATTTTTTAAGCTTTTTGCCTCGTACAAGTTTAAAAAATAATTAAAACTGTTGAATGTTATTTTTAAGCTTTTTGGCTCGTATATGCATTAAATCCTGAATTTCAACTCTTGAAATATATTTTTTAAGCTTTTTGGCTGGTACAAGTATTAAACTATGAATTTCAACTCTTGAAAATTATATTTTAAACTTTTTGGCTCGTAAAAGTATTAAATCATGAATTTCAACTCTTAAAAATTATTTTTTAAACTTTTTGCCTCGTACAAGTTTAAAAAATAATTAAAACTGTAAATGTTATTTGTAGGATTTTTGGCTCGTACAAGTATTAAATCATGAATTTCAACTCTTGAAAATTATTTTTTAAACTTTTTGCCTCGTACAAGTTTAAAAAATAATTAAAACTGTAAATGTTATTTGTAGGCTTTTTGGCTCGTACAAGTATTAAATCATGAATTTCAACTCTTGAAAATTATTTTTTAAACTTTTTGGCTCGTACAAGTATTAAATCATGAATTTCAACTCTTGAAAATTATTTTTTAAACTTTTTGGCTCGTACAAGTATTAAATCATGAATTTCAACTCTTGAAAATTATTTTTTAAACTTTTTGCCTCGTACAAGTTTAAAAAATAATTAAAACTGTAAATGTTATTTGTAGGCTTTTTGGCTCGTACAAGTATTAAATCATGAATTTCAACTCTTGAAAATTATTTTTTAAACTTTTTGGCTCGTACAAGTATTAAATCATGAATTTCAACTCTAGAAAATAATTTTTTAAGCTTTTTGCCTCGTACAAGTTTAAAAAATTATTAAAACTGTTGAATGTTTTTTCTAAGCGTTTTCGCTCGTACTAGTATTAAATCATGAATTTCAATTCTTGAAAATTATTTTTTAAACTTTTTGGCTCGTACAAGTATTAAATCATGAATTTCAACTCTTGAAAATTATTTTTTAAACTTTTTGCCTCGTACAAGTTTAAAAAATAATTAAAACTGTTGAATACTATTTTTAAGCCTTTTGGCTCGTACATGTATTAAATCTTGAATTTCAACTCTTGAAAATTATTTTTTAAGCTTTTTGCCTCGTACAAGTTTAAAAAATAATTAAAACTGTTGAATGTTATTTTTAAGCTTTTTGGCTCGTATAAGCATTAAATCCTGAATTTCAACTCTTGAAATATATTTTTTAAGCTTTTTGGCTCGTACAAGTATTAAACTATGAATTTCAACTCTTGAAAATTATTTTTTAAACTTTTTGGCTCGTAAAAGTATTAAATCATGAATTTCAACTCTTAAAAATTATTTTTTAAACTTTTTGCCTCGTACAAGTTTAAAAAATAATTAAAACTGTAAATGTTATTTGTAGGATTTTTGGCTCGTACAAGTATTAAATCATGAATTTCAACTCTTGAAAATTATTTTTTAAACTTTTTGCCTCGTACAAGTTAAAAAAATAATTAAAACTGTAAATGTTATTTGTAGGCTTTGTGGCTCGTACAAGTATTAAATCATGAATTTCAACTCTTGAAAATTATTTTTTAAACTTTTTGGCTCGTACAAGTATTAAATCATGAATTTCAACTCTTGAAAATTATTTTTTAAACTTTTTGGCTCGTACAAGTATTAAATCATGAATTTCAACTCTTGAAAATTATTTTTTAAACTTTTTGCCTCGTACAAGTTTAAAAAATAATTAAAACTGTAAATGTTATTTGTAGGCTTTTTGGCTCTTACAAGTATTAAATCATAAATTTCAACTCTTGAAAATTATTTTTTAAACTTTTTGGCTCGTACAAGTATTAAATCATGAATTTCAACTTTTGAAAATTATTTTTTAATTTTTTTGGCTCGTACAAGTATTAAATCATGAATTTCAACTCTTGAAAATTATTTTTTAAACTTTTTGGCTCGTACAAGTATTAAATCATGAATTTCAACTCTTGAAAATTATTTTTTAAACTTTTTGCCTCGTACAAGTTTAAAAAATAATTAAAACTGTTGAATACTATTTTTAAGCCTTTTGGCTCGTACAATTATTAAATCTTGAATTTCAACTCTTGAAAATTATTTTTTAAGCTTTTTGCCTCGTACAAGTTTAAAAAATAATTAAAACTGTTGAATGTTATTTTTAAGCTTTTTGGCTCGTATAAGCATTAAATCCTGAATTTCAAAACTTGAAATATATTTTTTAAGCTTTTTGGCTCGTACAAGTATTAAGTCATGAATATCAATTCTTGAAAATTATTTTTTAAGCTTTTTGCCTTGTACAAGTATTAAATCATGAATTTCAACTCTTGAAAATTATTTTTTAAACTTTTTGCCTCGTACAAGTTAAAAAAATAATTAAAACTGTAAATGTTATTTGTAGGCTTTTTGGTTCGTACAAGTATTAAATCATGAATTTCAACTCTTGAAAATTATTTTTTAAACTTTTTGGCTCGTACAAGTATTAAATCATGAATTTCAACTCTTGAAAATTATTTTTTAAACTTTTTGGCTCGTACAAGTAATAAATCATGAATTTCAACTCTTGAAAATTATTTTTTAAGCTTTTTGCCTCGTACAAGTTTAAAAAATTATTAAAACTGTTGAATGTTGTTTCTAAGCGTTTTCGCTCGTACTAGTATTAAATCATGAATTTCAACTCTTGAAAATTATTTTTTAAACTTTTTGGCTCGTACAAGTATTTAATCATGAATTTCAACTCTTGAAAATTATTTTTTAAACTTTTTGGCTCGTACAAGTATTAAATCATGAATTTCAACTCTTGAAAATTATTTTTTAAACTTTTTGGCTCGTACAAGTATTAAATCATGAATTTCAACTCTTGAAAATTATTTTTTAAACTTTTTGCCTCGTACAAGTTTAAAAAATAATTAAAACTGTAAATGTTATTTGTAGGCTTTTTGGCTCTTACAAGTATTAAATCATAAATTTCAACTCTTGAAAATTATTTTTTAAACTTTTTGGCTCGTACAAGTATTAAATCATGAATTTCAACTTTTGAAAATTATTTTTTAATTTTTTTGGCTCGTACAAGTATTAAATCATGAATTTCAACTCTTGAAAATTATTTTTTAAACTTTTTGGCTCGTACAAGTATTAAATCATGAATTTCAACTCTTGAAAATTATTTTTTAAACTTTTTGCCTCGTACAAGTTTAAAAAATAATTAAAACTGTTGAATACTATTTTTAAGCCTTTTGGCTCGTACAATTATTAAATCTTGAATTTCAACTCTTGAAAATTATTTTTTAAGCTTTTTGCCTCGTACAAGTTTAAAAAATAATTAAAACTGTTGAATGTTATTTTTAAGCTTTTTGGCTCGTATAAGCATTAAATCCTGAATTTCAACACTTGAAATATATTTTTTAAGCTTTTTGGCTCGTACAAGTATTAAGTCATGAATATCAATTCTTGAAAATTATTTTTTAAGCTTTTTGCCTTGTACAAGTATTAAATCATGAATTTCAACTCTTGAAAATTATTTTTTAAACTTTTTGCCTCGTACAAGTATTAAATCATGAATTTCAACTCTTGAAAATTATTTTTTAAACTTTTTGCCCCGTACAAGTTAAAAAAATAATTAAAACTGTAAATGTTATTTGTAGGCTTTTTGGCTCGTACAAGTATTCAATCATGAATTTCAACTCTTGAAAATTATTTTTTAAACTTTTTGGCTCGTACAAGTATTAAATCATGAATTTCAATTCTTGAAAATTATTTTTTAAACTTTTTGGCTCGTACAAGTATTAAATCATGAATTTCAACTCTTGAAAATTATTTTTTAAACTTTTTGCCCCGTACAAGTTAAAAAAATAATTAAAACTGTAAATGTTATTTGTAGGCTTTTTGGCTCGTACAAGTATTCAATCATGAATTTCAACTCTTGAAAATTATTTTTTAAACTTTTTGGCTCGTACAAGTATTAAATCATGAATTTCAATTCTTGAAAATTATTTTTTAAACTTTTTGGCTCGTACAAGTATTAAGTCATGAATATCAATTCTTGAAAATTATTTTTTAAGCTTTTTGCCTTGTACAAGTATTAAATCATGAATTTCAACTCTTGAAAATTATTTTTTAAACTTTTTGCCTCGTACAAGTTAAAAAAATAATTAAAACTGTAAATGTTATTTGTAGGCTTTTTGGCTCGTACAAGTATTCAATCATGAATTTCAACTCTTGAAAATTATTTTTTAAACTTTTTGGCTCGTACAAGTATTAAATCATGAATTTCAATTCTTGAAAATTATTTTTTAAACTTTTTGGCTCGTACAAGTATTAAATCATGAATTTCAATTCTTGAAAATTATTTTTTAAACTTTTTGGCTCGTACAAGTATTAAGTCATGAATATCAATTCTTGAAAATTATTTTTTAAGCTTTTTGCCTTGTACAAGTATTAAATCATGAATTTCAACTCTTGAAAATTATTTTTTAAACTTTTTGCCCCGTACAAGTTAAAAAAATAATTAAAACTGTAAATGTTATTTGTAGGCTTTTTGGCTCGTACAAGTATTCAATCATGAATTTCAACTCTTGAAAATTATTTTTTAAACTTTTTGGCTCGTACAAGTATTAAATCATGAATTTCAATTCTTGAAAATTATTTTTTAAACTTTTTGGCTCGTACAAGTATTAAATCGTGAATTTCAACTCTTGAAAATTATTTTTTAAACTTTTTTCCCCGTACAAGTTAAAAAAATAATTAAAACTGTAAATGTTATTTGTAGGCTTTTTGGCTCGTACAAGTATTCAATCATGAATTTCAACTCTTGAAAATTATTTTTTAAACTTTTTGGCTCGTACAAGTATTAAATCATGAATTTCAATTCTTGAAAATTATTTTTTAAACTTTTTGGCTCGTACAAGTATTAAGTCATGAATATCAATTCTTGAAAATTATTTTTTAAGCTTTTTGCCTTGTACAAGTATTAAATCATGAATTTCAACTCTTGAAAATTATTTTTTAAACTTTTTGCCTCGTACAAGTTAAAAAAATAATTAAAACTGTAAATGTTATTTGTAGGCTTTTTGGTTCGTACAAGTATTAAATCATGAATTTCAACTCTTGAAAATTATTTTTTAAACTTTTTGGCTCGTACAAGTATTAAATCATGAATTTCAACTCTTGAAAATTATTTTTTAAACTTTTTGGCTCGTACAAGTATTAAATCATGAATTTCAACTCTTGAAAATTATTTTTTAAGCTTTTTGCCTCGTACAAGTTTAAAAAATTATTAAAACTGTTGAATGTTGTTTCTAAGCGTTTTCGCTCGTACTAGTATTAAATCATGAATTTCAACTCTTGAAAATTATTTTTTAAACTTTTTGGCTCGTACAAGTATTTAATCATGAATTTCAACTCTTGAAAATTATTTTTTAAACTTTTTGGCTCGTACAAGTATTAAATCATGAATTTCAACTCTTGAAAATTATTTTTTCAACTTTTTGCCCCGTACAAGTTAAAAAAATAATTAAAACTGTAAATGTTATTTGTAGGCTTTTTGGCTCGTACAAGTATTCAATCATGAATTTCAACTCTTGAAAATTATTTTTTAAACTTTTTGGCTCGTACAAGTATTAAATCATGAATTTCAATTCTTGAAAATTATTTTTTAAACTTTTTGGCTCTTACAATTATTAAATCATGAATTTCAACTCTTGAAAATTATTTTTTAAACTTTTTTCCCCGTACAAGTTTAAAAAATAATTAAAACTGTAAATGTTATTTGTAGGCTTTTTGGCTCGTACAAGTATTCAATCATGAATTTCAACTCTTGAAAATTATTTTTTAAACTTTTTGGCTCGTACAAGTATTAAATCATGAATTTCAACTCTTGAAAATTATTTTTTAAGCTTTTTGCCTCGTACAAGTTTAAAAAATAATTAAAACTGTTGAATGTTATTTTTAAGCTTTTTGGCTCGTATAAGCATTAAACTATGAATTTCAACTCTTGAAAATTATTTTTTAAACTTTTTGGCTCGTAAAAGTATTAAATCATGAATTTCAACTCTTAAAAATTATTTTTTAAACTTTTTGCCTCGTACAAGTTTAAAAAATAATTAAAACTGTAAATGTTATTTGTAGGATTTTTGGCTTGTACAAGTATTAAATCATGAATTTCAACTCTTGAAAATTATTTTTTAAACTTTTTGCCTCGTACAAGTTTAAAAAATAATTAAAACTGTAAATGTTATTTGTAGGCTTTTTGGCTCGTACAAGTATTAAATCATGAATTTCAACTCTTGAAAATTATTTTTTAAACTTTTTGGCTCGTACAAGTATTAAATCATGAATTTCAACTCTTGAAAATTATTTTTTAAACTTTTTGGCTCGTACAAGTATTAAATCATGAATTTCAACTCTTGAAAATTATTTTTTAAACTTTTTGCCTCGTACAAGTTTAAAAAATAATTAAAACTGTAAATGTTATTTGTAGGATTTTTGGCTCGTGCAAGTATTAAATCATGAATTTCAACTCTTGAAAATTATTTTTTAAACTTTTTGGCTCGTACAAGTATTAAATCATGAATTTCAACTCTTGAAAATTATTTTTTAAGCTTTTTGCCTCGTACAAGTTTAAAAAATTATTAAAACTGTTGAATGTTGTTTCTAAGCGTTTTCGCTCGTACTAGTATTAAATCATGAATTTCAACTCTTGAAAATTATTTTTTAAACTTTTTGGCTCGTACAAGTATTTAATCATGAATTTCAACTCTTGAAAATTATTTTTTAAACTTTTTGGCTCGTACAAGTATTAAATCATGAATTTCAACTCTTGAAAATTATTTTTTCAACTTTTTGCCCCCTACAAGTTAAAAAAATAATTAAAACTGTAAATGTTATTTGTAGGCTTTTTGGCTCGTACAAGTATTCAATCATGAATTTCAACTCTTGAAAATTATTTTTTAAACTTTTTGGCTCGTACAAGTATTAAATCATGAATTTCAATTCTTGAAAATTATTTTTTAAACTTTTTGGCTCTTACAAGTATTAAATCATGAATTTCAACTCTTGAAAATTATTTTTTAAACTTTTTTCCCCGTACAAGTTTAAAAAATAATTAAAACTGTAAATGTTATTTGTAGGCTTTTTGGCTCGTACAAGTATTCAATCATGAATTTCAACTCTTGAAAATTATTTTTTAAACTTTTTGGCTCGTACAAGTATTAAATCATGAATTTCAACTCTTGAAAATTATTTTTTAAGCTTTTTGCCTCGTACAAGTTTAAAAAATAATTAAAACTGTTGAATGTTATTTTTAAGCTTTTTGGCTCGTATAAGCATTAAACTATGAATTTCAACTCTTGAAAATTATTTTTTAAACTTTTTGGCTCGTAAAAGTATTAAATCATGAATTTCAACTCTTAAAAATTATTTTTTAAACTTTTTGCCTCGTACAAGTTTAAAAAATAATTAAAACTGTAAATGTTATTTGTAGGATTTTTGGCTTGTACAAGTATTAAATCATGAATTTCAACTCTTGAAAATTATTTTTTAAACTTTTTGCCTCGTACAAGTTAAAAAAATAATTAAAACTGTAAATGTTATTTGTAGGCTTTTTGGCTCGTACAAGTATTAAATCATGAATTTCAACTCTTGAAAATTATTTTTTAAACTTTTTGGCTCGTACAAGTATTAAATCATGAATTTCAACTCTTGAAAATTATTTTTTAAACTTTTTGGCTCGTACAAGTATTAAATCATGAATTTCAACTCTTGAAAATTATTTTTTAAACTTTTTGCCTCGTACAAGTTTAAAAAATAATTAAAACTGTAAATGTTATTTGTAGGATTTTTGGCTCGTGCAAGTATTAAATCATGAATTTCAACTCTTGAAAATTATTTTTTAAACTTTTTGGCTCGTACAAGTATTAAATCATGAATTTCAACTCTTGAAAATTATTTTTTAAGCTTTTTGCCTCGTACAAGTTTAAAAAATTATTAAAACTGTTGAATGTTGTTTCTAAGCGTTTTCGCTCGTACTAGTATTAAATCATGAATTTCAACTCTTGAAAATTATTTTTTAAACTTTTTGGCTCGTACAAGTATTTAATCATGAATTTCAACTCTTGAAAATTATTTTTTAAACTTTTTGGCTCGTACAAGTATTAAATCATGAATTTCAACTCTTGAAAATTATTTTTTAAACTTTTTGGCTCGTACAAGTATTAAATCATGAATTTCAACTCTTGAAAATTATTTTTTAAACTTTTTGGCTCGTACAAGTATTAAATCATGAATTTCAACTCTTGAAAATTATTTTTTAAACTTTTTGGCTCGTGCAAGTATTAAATCATGAATTTCAACTCTTGAAAATTATTTTTTAAACTTTTTGGCTCGTACAAGTATTAAGTCATGAATATCAATTCTTGAAAATTATTTTTTAAGCTTTTTGCCTTGTACAAGTATTAAATCATGAATTTCAACTCTTGAAAATTATTTTTTAAACTTTTTGCCTCGTACAAGTTAAAAAAATAATTAAAACTGTAAATGTTATTTGTAGGCTTTTTGGTTCGTACAAGTATTAAATCATGAATTTCAACTCTTGAAAATTATTTTTTAAACTTTTTGGCTCGTACAAGTATTAAATCATGAATTTCAACTCTTGAAAATTATTTTTTAAACTTTTTGGCTCGTACAAGTATTAAATCATGAATTTCAACTCTTGAAAATTATTTTTTAAGCTTTTTGCCTCGTACAAGTTTAAAAAATTATTAAAACTGTTGAATGTTGTTTCTAAGCGTTTTCGCTCGTACTAGTATTAAATCATGAATTTCAACTCTTGAAAATTATTTTTTAAACTTTTTGGCTCGTACAAGTATTTAATCATGAATTTCAACTCTTGAAAATTATTTTTTAAACTTTTTGGCTCGTACAAGTATTAAATCATGAATTTCAACTCTTGAAAATTATTTTTTCAACTTTTTGCCCCGTACAAGTTAAAAAAATAATTAAAACTGTAAATGTTATTTGTAGGCTTTTTGGCTCGTACAAGTATTCAATCATGAATTTCAACTCTTGAAAATTATTTTTTAAACTTTTTGGCTCGTACAAGTATTAAATCATGAATTTCAATTCTTGAAAATTATTTTTTAAACTTTTTGGCTCTTACAAGTATTAAATCATGAATTTCAACTCTTGAAAATTATTTTTTAAACTTTTTTCCCCGTACAAGTTTAAAAAATAATTAAAACTGTAAATGTTATTTGTAGGCTTTTTGGCTCGTACAAGTATTCAATCATGAATTTCAACTCTTGAAAATTATTTTTTAAACTTTTTGGCTCGTACAAGTATTAAATCATGAATTTCAACTCTTGAAAATTATTTTTTAAGCTTTTTGCCTCGTACAAGTTTAAAAAATAATTAAAACTGTTGAATGTTATTTTTAAGCTTTTTGGCTCGTATAAGCATTAAACTATGAATTTCAACTCTTGAAAATTATTTTTTAAACTTTTTGGCTCGTAAAAGTATTAAATCATGAATTTCAACTCTTAAAAATTATTTTTTAAACTTTTTGCCTCGTACAAGTTTAAAAAATAATTAAAACTGTAAATGTTATTTGTAGGATTTTTGGCTTGTACAAGTATTAAATCATGAATTTCAACTCTTGAAAATTATTTTTTAAACTTTTTGCCTCGTACAAGTTAAAAAAATAATTAAAACTGTAAATGTTATTTGTAGGCTTTTTGGCTCGTACAAGTATTAAATCATGAATTTCAACTCTTGAAAATTATTTTTTAAACTTTTTGGCTCGTACAAGTATTAAATCATGAATTTCAACTCTTGAAAATTATTTTTTAAACTTTTTGGCTCGTACAAGTATTAAATCATGAATTTCAACTCTTGAAAATTATTTTTTAAACTTTTTGCCTCGTACAAGTTTAAAAAATAATTAAAACTGTAAATGTTATTTGTAGGATTTTTGGCTCGTGCAAGTATTAAATCATGAATTTCAACTCTTGAAAATTATTTTTTAAACTTTTTGGCTCGTACAAGTATTAAATCATGAATTTCAACTCTTGAAAATTATTTTTTAAGCTTTTTGCCTCGTACAAGTTTAAAAAATTATTAAAACTGTTGAATGTTGTTTCTAAGCGTTTTCGCTCGTACTAGTATTAAATCATGAATTTCAACTCTTGAAAATTATTTTTTAAACTTTTTGGCTCGTACAAGTATTTAATCATGAATTTCAACTCTTGAAAATTATTTTTTAAACTTTTTGGCTCGTACAAGTATTAAATCATGAATTTCAACTCTTGAAAATTATTTTTTCAACTTTTTGCCCCGTACAAGTTAAAAAAATAATTAAAACTGTAAATGTTATTTGTAGGCTTTTTGGCTCGTACAAGTATTCAATCATGAATTTCAACTCTTGAAAATTATTTTTTAAACTTTTTGGCTCGTACAAGTATTAAATCATGAATTTCAATTCTTGAAAATTATTTTTTAAACTTTTTGGCTCTTACAAGTATTAAATCATGAATTTCAACTCTTGAAAATTATTTTTTAAACTTTTTCCCTCGTACAAGTTTAAAAAATAATTAAAACTGTAAATGTTATTTGTAGGCTTTTTGGCTCGTACAAGTATTCAATCATGAATTTCAACTCTTGAAAATTATTTTTTAAACTTTTTGGCTCGTACAAGTATTAAATCATGAATTTCAACTCTTGAAAATTATTTTTTAAGCTTTTTGCCTCGTACAAGTTTAAAAAATAATTAAAACTGTTGAATGTTATTTTTAAGCTTTTTGGCTCGTATAAGCATTAAACTATGAATTTCAACTCTTGAAAATTATTTTTTAAACTTTTTGGCTCGTAAAAGTATTAAATCATGAATTTCAACTCTTAAAAATTATTTTTTAAACTTTTTGCCTCGTACAAGTTTAAAAAATAATTAAAACTGTAAATGTTATTTGTAGGCTTTTTGGCTTGTACAAGTATTAAATCATGAATTTCAACTCTTGAAAATTATTTTTTAAACTTTTTGCCTCGTACAAGTTAAAAAAATAATTAAAACTGTAAATGTTATTTGTAGGCTTTTTGGCTCGTACAAGTATTAAATCATGAATTTCAACTCTTGAAAATTATTTTTTAAACTTTTTGGCTCGTACAAGTATTAAATCATGAATTTCAACTCTTGAAAATTATTTTTTAAACTTTTTGGCTCGTACAAGTATTAAATCATGAATTTCAACTCTTGAAAATTATTTTTTAAACTTTTTGCCTCGTACAAGTTTAAAAAATAATTAAAACTGTAAATGTTATTTGTAGGATTTTTGGCTCGTGCAAGTATTAAATCATGAATTTCAACTCTTGAAAATTATTTTTTAAACTTTTTGGCTCGTACAAGTATTAAATCATGAATTTCAACTCTTGAAAATTATTTTTTAAACTTTTTGCCTCGTACAAGTTTAAAAAATTATTAAAACTGTTGAATGTTGTTTCTAAGCGTTTTCGCTCGTACTAGTATTAAATCATGAATTTCAACTCTTGAAAATTATTTTTTAAACTTTTTGGCTCGTACAAGTATTTAATCATGAATTTCAACTCTTGAAAATTATTTTTTAAACTTTTTGGCTCGTACAAGTATTAAATCATGAATTTCAACTCTTGAAAATTATTTTTTAAACTTTTTGGCTCGTACAAGTATTAAATCATGAATTTCAACTCTTGAAAATTATTTTTTAAACTTTTTGGCTCGTACAAGTATTAAATCATGAATTTCAACTCTTGAAAATTATTTTTAAACTTTTTGGCTCGTGCAAGTATTAAATCATGAATTTCAACTCTTGAAAATTATTTTTTAAACTTTTTGCCTCGTACAAGTTTAAAAAATAATTAAAACTGTTGAATACTATTTTTAAGCCTTTTGGCTCGTAGATGTATTAAATCTTGAATTTCAACTCTTGAAAATTATTTTTTAAGCTTTTTGCCTCGTACAAGTTTAAAAAATTATTAAAACTGTTGAATGTTGTTTCTAAGCGTTTTCGCTCGTACTAGTATTAAATCATGAATTTCAACTCTTGAAAATTATTTTTTAAAGTTTTTGGCTCGTACAAGTATTTAATCATGAATTTCAACTCTTGAAAATTATTTTTTAAACTTTTTGGCTCGTACAAGTATTAAATCATGAATTTCAACTCTTGAAAATTATTTTTTAAACTTTTTGCCCCGTACAAGTTAAAAAAATAATTAAAACTGTAAATGTTATTTGTAGGCTTTTTGGCTCGTACAAGTATTAAATCATGAATTTCAACTCTTGAAAATTATTTTTTAAACTTTTTGGGTCGTACAATTATTAAATCTTGAATTTCAACTCTTGAAAATTATTTTTTAAGCTTTTTGCCTCGTACAAGTATTAAATCATGAATTTCAACTCTTGAAAATTATTTTTTAAGCTTTTTGCCTCGTACAAGTTTAAAAAATAATTAAAACTGTTGAATGTTATTTTTAAGCTTTTTGGCTCGTATAAGTATTAAATCATGATTTTCAACTCTTGAAAATTATTTTAAAAATTATTTTTTAAGCTTTTTGGCTCGTATAAGCATTAAATCCTGAATTTCAACTCTTCAAAATTAATTTTTAAGCTTTTTGGCTCCTACAAGTATTAAATCATGAATTTCAACTCTTGAAAATTATTTTTTAAACTTTTTGGCTCGTACAAGTATTAAATCATAAATTTCAACTCTTCAAAATTATTTTTTAAACTTTTTGGCTCGTACAAGTATTAAATCATGAATTTCAACTCTTGAAAATTATTTTTTAAACTTTTTGCCTCGTACAAGTTTAAAAAATAATTAAAAGTGTTGAATATTTTTTTTAAGCCTTTTGGCTCGTACAATTATTAAATCTTGAATTTCAACTCTTGAAAATTATTTTTTAAACTTTTTGTCTCGTAGAAGTTTAAAAAATAATTAAAACTGTTAAATGTTATTTTTAAGCTTTTTGGCTCGTATAAGTATTAAATCATGAATTTCAACTCTTGAAAATTATTTTTTAAACTTTTTGGCTCGTACAAGTATTAAATCATGAATTTCAACTCTTGAAAATTATTTTTTAAACTTTTTGCCTCGTACAAGTTTAAAAAATAATTAAAAGTGTTGAATGTTATTTTTAAGCTTTTTGGCTCGTATAAGTATTAAATCAGGAATTTCAACTCTTGAAAATTATTTTTTAAACTTTTTGGCTCGTACAAGTATTTAATCATGAATTTCAACTCTTGAAAATTATTTTTTAAACTTTTTGGCTCGTACAAGTATTAAATCATGAATTTCAACTCTTGAAAATTATTTTTTAAACTTTTTGCCCCGTACAAGTTAAAAAAATAATTAAAACTGGAAATGTTATTTGTAGGCTTTTTGGCTCGTACAAGTATTCAATCATGAATTTCAACTCTTGAAAATTATTTTTTAAACTTTTTGGCTCGTACAAATATTAAATCATGAATTTCAATTCTTGAAAATTATTTTTTAAACTTTTTGGCTCGTACAAGTATTAAATCATGAATTTCAACTCTTGAAAATTATTTTTTAAACTTTTTTCCCCGTACAAGTTAAAAAAATAATTAAAACTGTAAATGTTATTTGTAGGCTTTTTGGCTCGTACAAGTATTCAATCATGAATTTCAACTCTTGAAAATTGTTTTTTAAACTTTTTGGCTCGTACAAGTATTAAATCATGAATTTCAATTCTTGAAAATTATTTTTTAAACTTTTTGGCTCGTACAAGTATTAAATCATGAATTTCAACTCTTGAAAATTATTTTTTAAACTTTTTGCCTCGTACAAGTTTAAAAAATAATTAAAACTGATGAATACTATTTTTAAGCCTTTTGGCTCGTACATGTATTAAATCTTGAATTTCAACTCTTGAAAATTATTTTTTAAGCTTTTTGCCTAGTACAAGTTTAAAAAATAATTAAAACTGTTGAATGTTATTTTTAAGCTTTTTGGCTCGTATAAGCATTAAACTATGAATTTCAACTCTTGAAAATTATTTTTTAAACTTTTTGGCTCGTACAAGTATTAAATCATGAATTTCAACTCTTAAAAATTTTTTTTTAAACTTTTTGCCTCGTACAAGTTTAAAAAATAATTAAAACTGCAAATGTTATTTGTAGGCTTTTTGGCTCGCACAAGTATTAAATCATGAATTTCAACTCTTGAAAATTATTTTTTAAACTTTTTGCCTCGTACAAATTAAAACTGTAAATGTTATTTGTAGGCTTTTTGGCTCGTACAAGTATTAAATCATGAATTTCAACTCTTGAAAATTATTTTTTAAACTTTTTGGCTCGTACAAGTATTAAATCATGAATTTCAACTCTTGAAAATTATTTTTTAAGCTTTTTGCCTCGTACAAGTTTAAAAAATCATTAAAACTGTTGAATGTTGTTTCTAAGCGTTTTCGCTCGTACTAGTATTAAATCATGAATTTCAACTCTTGAAAATTATTTTTTAAACTTTTTGGCTCGTACAAGTATTAAATCATGAATTTCAACTCTTGAAAATTATTTTTTAAACTTTTTGCCCCGTACAAGTTAAAAAAATAATTAAAACTGTAAATGTTATTTGTAGGCTTTTTGGCTCGTACAAGTATTCAATCATGAATTTCAACTCTTGAAAATTATTTTTTAAACTTTTTGGCTCGTACAAGTATTAAATCATGAATTTCAATTCTTGAAAATTATTTTTTAAACTTTTTGGCTCGTACAAGTATTAAATCATGAATTTCAATTCTTGAAAATTATTTTTTAAACTTTTTGGCTCGTACAAGTATTAAGTCATGAATATCAATTCTTGAAAATTATTTTTTAAGCTTTTTGCCTTGTACAAGTATTAAATCATGAATTTCAACTCTTGAAAATTATTTTTTAAACTTTTTGGCTCGTACAAGTATTTAATCATGAATTTCAACTCTTGAAAATTATTTTTTAAACTTTTTGGCTCGTACAAGTATTAAATCATGAATTTCAACTCTTGAAAATTATTTTTTAAACTTTTTGCCCCGTACAAGTTAAAAAAATAATTAAAACTGTAAATGTTATTTGTAGGCTTTTTGGCTCGTACAAGTATTCAATCATGAATTTCAACTCTTGAAAATTATTTTTTAAACTTTTTGGCTCGTACAAGTATTAAATCATGAATTTCAATTCTTGAAAATTATTTTTTAAACTTTTTGGCTCGTACAAGTATTAAATCATGAATTTCAACTCTTGAAAATTATTTTTTAAACTTTTTGCCTCGTACAAGTTTAAAAAATAATTAAAACTGATGAATACTATTTTTAAGCCTTTTGGCTCCTACATGTATTAAATCTTGAATTTCAACTCTTGAAAATTATTTTTTAAGCTTTTTGCCTCGTACAAGTTTAAAAAATAATTAAAACTGTTGAATGTTATTTTTAAGCTTTTTGGCTCGTATAAGCATTAAACTATGAATTTCAACTCTTGAAAATTATTTTTTAAACTTTTTGGCTCGTAAAAGTATTAAATCATGAATTTCAACTCTTAAAAATTATTTTTTAAACTTTTTGCCTCGTACAAGTTTAAAAAACAATTAAAACTGTAAATGTTATTTGTAGGATTTTTGGCTCGTACAAGTATTAAATCATGAATTTCAACTCTTGAAAATTATTTTTTAAACTTTTTGCCTCGTACAAGTTAAAAAAATAATTAAAACTGTAAATGTTATTTGTAGGCTTTTTGGCTCGTACAAGTATTAAATCATGAATTTCAACTCTTGAAAATTATTTTTTAAACTTTTTGGCTCGTACAAGTATTAAATCATGAATTTCAACTCTTGAAAATTATTTTTTAAACTTTTTGGCTCGTACAAGTATTAAATCATGAATTTCAACTCTTGAAAATTATTTTTTAAACTTTTTGCCTCGTACAAGTTTAAAAAATAATTAAAACTGTAAATGTTATTTGTAGGATTTTTGGCTCGTGCAAGTATTAAATCATGAATTTCAACTCTTGAAAATTATTTTTTAAACTTTTTGGCTCGTACAAGTATTAAATCATGAATTTCAACTCTTGAAAATTATTTTTTAAGCTTTTTGCCTCGTACAAGTTTAAAAAATTATTAAAACTGTTGAATGTTGTTTCTAAGCGTTTTCGCTCGTACTAGTATTAAATCATGAATTTCAACTCTTGAAAATTATTTTTTAAACTTTTTGGCTCGTACAAGTATTTAATCATGAATTTCAACTCTTGAAAATTATTTTTTAAACTTTTTGGCTCGTACAAGTATTAAATCATGAATTTCAACTCTTGAAAATTATTTTTTAAACTTTTTGGCTCGTACAAGTATTAAATCATGAATTTCAACTCTTGAAAATTATTTTTTAAACTTTTTGGCTCGTACAAGTATTAAATCATGAATTTCAACTCTTGAAAATTATTTTTTAAACTTTTTGGCTCGTGCAAGTATTAAATCATGAATTTCAACTCTTGAAAATTATTTTTTAAACTTTTTGCCTCGTTCAAGTTTAAAAAATAATTAAAACTGTTGAATACTAGTTTTAAGCCTTTTGGCTCGTAGATGTATTAAATCTTGAATTTCAACTCTTGAAAATTATTTTTTAAGCTATTTGCCTCGTACAAGTTTAAAAAATAATTAAAACTGTTAAATGTTATTTTTAAGCTTATTGGCTCGTATAAGCATTAAATCCTGAATTTTAACTCTTGAAAATTATTTTTTAAGCTTTTTGCCTCGTACAAGTTTAAAAAATTATTAAAACTGTTGAATGTTGTTTCTAAGCGTTTTCGCTCGTACTAGTATTAAATCATGAATTTCAACTCTTGAAAATTATTTTTTAAACTTTTTGGCTCGTACAAGTATTTAATCATGAATTTCAACTCTTGAAAATTATTTTTTAAACTTTTTGCCCCGTACAAGTTAAAAAAATAATTAAAACTGTAAATGTTATTTGTAGGCTTTTTGGCTCGTACAAGTATTCAATCATGAATTTCAACTCTTGAAAATTATTTTTTAAACTTTTTGACTCGTACAAGTATTAAATCATGAATTTCAATTCTTGAAAATTATTTTTTAAACTTTTTGGCTCGTACAAGTATTAAATCATGAATTTCAACTCTTGAAAATTATTTTTTAAGCTTTTTGGCTCGTACAAGTATTAAATCATGAATTTCAACTGTTGAATGTTATTTTTAAGCTTTTTGGCTCGTATAAGTATTAAATCATGAATTTCAACTCTTGAAAATTATTTTTTAAACTTTTTGGCTCGTACAAGTATTAAATCATGAATTTCAACTCTTGAAAATTATTTTTTAAACTTTTTGCCTCGTACAAGTTTAAAAAATAATTAAAAGTGTTGAATGTTATTTTTAAGCTTTTTGGCTCGTATAAGTATTAAATCAGGAATTTCAACTCTTGAAAATTATTTTTTAAACTTTTTGGCTCGTATAAGTATTAAATCATGAATTTCAACTCTTGAAAATTATTTTTTAAGCTTTTTGGCTCGTATAAGTATTAAATCATGAATTTCAACTCTTGAAAATTATTTTTTAAACTTTATGGCTCGTACAAGTATTAAATCATGAATTTCAACTCTTGAAAATTATTTTTTAAACTTTTTGCCTCGTACAAGTTTAAAAAATAATTAAAACTGTTGAATGTTATTTTTAAGCTTTTTGGCTCGTATAAATATTAAATCATGAATTTCAACTCTTGAAAATTATTTTTTAAACTTTTTGGCTCGTACAAGTATTAAATCATGAATTTCAACTCTTGAAAATTATTTTAAAAATTATTTTTTAAGCTTTTTGGCTCGTACAAGTATTAAATCATGAATTTCAACTCTTGAAAATTATTTTTTAAACTTTTTGGCTCGTAAAAGTATTAAATCATGAATTTCAACTCTTGAAAATTATTTTTTAAACTTTTTGCCTCGTACAAGTTTAAAAAATAATTAAAACTGTAAATGTTATTTTTAAGCTTTTGGCTCGTATAAGTATTAAATCAGGAATTTCAACTCTTGAAAATTATTTTTTAAGCTTTTTGGCTCGTACAAGTATTAAATCATGAATTTCAACTCTTGAAAATTATTTTTTAAGCTTTTTGGCTCGTACAAGTATTAAATCATGAATTTCAACTCTTGAAAATTATTTTTTAAACTTTTTGGCTCGTACAAGTATTAAATCATGAATTTCAACTCTTGAAAATTATTTTTTAAACTTTTTGCCTCGTAAAAGTTTAAAAAATAATTAAAACTGTTGAATGTTATTTTTAAGCTTTTTGGCTCGTATAAGTATTAAATCATGAATTTCAACTCTTGAAAATTATTTTTTAAACTTTTTGGCTCGTACAAGTATTAAATCATGAATTTCAACGCTTGAAAATTATTTTAAAAATTATTTTTTAAGCCTTTTGGCTCGTACAAGTTTTAAATCATGAATTTCAACTCCTAAAAATTATTTTTTAAACTTTTTGCCTCGTACAAGTATTAAATCATGAATTTCAACTCTTGAAAATTATTTTAAAAATTATTTTTTAAGCTTTTTGGCTCGTACAAGTTTTAAATCATGAATTTCAACTCCTAAAAATTATTTTTTAAACTTTTTGGCCCGTACAAGTATTAAATCATGAATTTCAACTCTTGAAAATTATTTTTTAAACTTTTTGCCTCGTAGAAGTTTACAAAATATTTAAAACTGTTGAATATTATTTTTAAGTCTTTTGGCTCGTACAATTATTAAATCTTGAATTTCAACTCTTGAAAATTATTTTAAAAATTATTTTTTAAGCTTTTTGGCTCGTATAAGCATTAAATCCTGAATTTCAACTCTTGAAAATTATTTTTTAAGCTTTTTGGCTCGTACAAGTATTAAATCATGAATTTCAACTCTTGAAAATTATTTTTTAAACTTTTTAGCTCGTACAAGTATTAAATCATGAATTTCAACTCTTGAAAATTATTTTTTAAACTTTTTGGCTCGTACAAGTATTAAATCATGAATTTCAACTCTTGAAAATTATTTTAAAAATTATTTTTTAAGCTTTTTGGCTCGTGCAAGTATTAAATCATGAATTTCAACTCTTGAAAATTATTTTTTAAACTTTTTGGCTCGTGCAAGTATTAAATCATGAATTTCAACTCTTGAAAATTATTTTTTAAACTTTTTGCCTCGTACAAGTTTAAAAAATAATTAAAACTGTTGAATACTATTTTTAAGCCTTTTGGCTCGTAGATGTATTAAATCTTGAATTTCAACTCTTGAAAATTATTTTTTAAGCTATTTGCCTCGTACAAGTTTAAAAAATAATTAAAACTGTTAAATTTTATTTTTAAGCTTACTGGCTCGTATAAGCATTAAATCCTGAATTTTAACTCTTGAAAATTATTTTTTAAGCTTTTTGCCTCGTACAAGTTTAAAAAATTATTAAAACTGTTGAATGTTGTTTCTAAGCGTTTTCGCTCGTACTAGTATTAAATCATGAATTTCAACTCTTGAAAATTATTTTTTAAACTTTTTGGCTCGTACAAGTATTTAATCATGAATTTCAACTCTTGAAAATTATTTTTTAAACTTTTTGGCTCGTACAAGTATTAAATCATGAATTTCAACTCTTGAAAATTATTTTTTAAACTTTTTGCCCCGTACAAGTTAAAAAAATAATTAAAACTGTAAATGTTATTTGTAGGCTTTTTGGCTCGTACAAGTATTCAATCATGAATTTCAACTCTTGAAAATTATTTTTTAAACTTTTTGACTCGTACAAGTATTAAATCATGAATTTCAATTCTTGAAAATTATTTTTTAAACTTTTTGGCTCGTACAAGTATTAAATCATGAATTTCAACTCTTGAAAATTATTTTTTAAGCTTTTTGGCTCGTACAAGTATTAAATCATGAATTTCAACTCTTGAAAATTATTTTTTAAGCTTTTTGGCTCGTATAAGTATTAAATCATGAATTTCAACTCTTGAAAATTATTTTTTAAACTTTTTGGCTCGTACAAGTATTAAATCATGAATTTCAACTCTTGAAAATTATTTTTTAAACTTTTTGCCTCGTACAAGTTTAAAAAATAATTAAAAGTGTTGAATGTTATTTTTAAGCTTTTTGGCTCGTATAAGTATTAAATCAGGAATTTCAACTCTTGAAAATTATTTTTTAAGCTTTTTGGCTCGTACAAGTATTAAATCATGAATTTCAACGCTTGAAAATTATTTTAAAAATTATTTTTTAAGCCTTTTGGCTCGTACAAGTTTTAAATCATGAATTTCAACTCCTAAAAATTATTTTTTAAACTTTTTGGCTCGTACAAGTATTAAATCATGAATTTCAACTCTTGAAAATTATTTTTTAAACTTTTTGGCTCGTACAAGTTTTAAATCATGAATTTCAACTCTTGAAAATTATTTTTTAAACTTTTTGGCCCGTACAAGTATTAAATCATGAATTTCAACTCTTGAAAATTATTTTTTAAACTTTTTGCCTCGTAGAAGTTTACAAAATATTTAAAACTGTTGAATATTATTTTTAAGTCTTTTGGCTCGTACAATTATTAAATCTTGAATTTCAACTCTTGAAAATTATTTTAAAAATTATTTTTTAAGCTTTTTGGCTCGTATAAGCATTAAATCCTGAATTTCAACTCTTGAAAATTATTTTTTAAGCTTTTTGGCTCGTACAAGTATTAAATCATGAATTTCAACTCTTGAAAATTATTTTTTAAACTTTTTAGCTCGTACAAGTATTAAATCATGAATTTCAACTCTTGAAAATTATTTTTTAAACTTTTTGGCTCGTACAAGTATTAAATCATGAATTTCAACTCTTGAAAATTATTTTAAAAATTATTTTTTAAGCTTTTTGGCTCGTGCAAGTATTAAATCATGAATTTCAACTCTTGAATATTATTTTAAAAATTATTTTTTAAGCTTTTTGGCTCGTACAAGTTTTAAATCATGAATTTCAACTCCTAAAAATTATTTTTTAAACTTTTTGGCCCGTACAAGTATTAAATCATGAATTTCAACTCTTGAAAATTATTTTTTAAACTTTTTGCCTCGTAGAAGTTTACAAAATATTTAAAACTGTTGAATATTATTTTTAAGTCTTTTGGCTCGTACAATTATTAAATCTTGAATTTCAACTCTTGAAAATTATTTTAAAAATTTTTTTTTAAGCTTTTTGGCTCGTATAAGCATTAAATCCTGAATTTCAACTCTTGAAAATTATTTTTTAAGCTTTTTGGCTCGTACAAGTATTAAATCATGAATTTCAACTCTTGAAAATTATTTTTTAAACTTTTTAGCTCGTACAAGTATTAAATCATGAATTTCAACTCTTGAAAATTATTTTTTAAACTTTTTGGCTCGTACAAGTATTAAATCATGAATTTCAACTCTTGAAAATTATTTTAAAAATTATTTTTTAAGCTTTTTGGCTCGTGCAAGTATTAAATCATGAATTTCAACTCCTAAAAATTATTTGTTAAACTTTTTGGCTCGTACAAGTATTAAATCATGAATTTCAACTCTTGAAAATTATTTTTTAAACTTTTTGCCTCGTACAAGTTTAAAAAATATTTAAAACTGTTGAATATTATTTTTAAGTCTTTTGGCTCGTACAATTATTAAATCTTGAATTTCAACTATTGAAAATTATTTTAAAAATTATTTTTTAAGCTTTTTGGCTCTTATAAGCATTAAATTCTGAATTTCAACTCTTGAAAATTAATTTTTAAGCTTTTTGGCTCGTACAAGTATTAAATCATGAATTTCAACTCTTGAAAATTATTTTTTAAACTTTTTGGCTCGTACAAGTATTAAATCATAAATTTCAACTCTTCAAAATTATTTTTTAAGCTTTTTGGCTCGTATAAGTATTAAATCATGAATTTCAACTCTTGAAAATTATTTTTTAAACTTTTTGGCTCGTACAAGTATTGAATCATGAATTTCAACTCTTGAAAATTATTTTTTAAACTTTTTGCCTCGTACAAGTATAAAAAATAATTAAAAGTGTTGAATGTTATTTTTAAGCTTTTTGGCTCGTATAAGTATTAAATCAGGAATTTCAACTCTTGAAAATTATTTTTAAGCTTTTTGGCTCGTATAAGTATTAAATCATGAATTTCAACTCTTGAAAATTATTTTTTAAACTTTTTGGCTCGTACAAGTATTAAATCATGAATTTCAACTCTTGAAAATTATTTTTTAAACTTTTTGGCTCGTACAAGTATTGAATCATGAATTTCAACTCTTGAAAATTATTTTAAAAATTATTTTTTAAGCTTTTTGGCTCGTGCAAGTATTAAATCATGAATTTCAACTCCTAAAAATTATTTGTTAAACTTTTTGCCTCGTACAAGTTTAAAAAATAATTAAAACTGTAAATGTTATTTTTTAGCTTTTTGGCTCGTATAAGTATTAAATCAGGAATTTCAACTCTTGAAAATTATTTTTTAAGCTTTTTGGCTCGTATAAGTATTAAATCATGAATTTCAACTCTTGAAAATTATTTTTTAACTTTTTGCCTCGTACAAGTTTAAAAAATAATTAAAAGTGTTGAATGTTATTTTTAAGCTTTTTGTCTCGTATAAGTATTAAATCATGAATTTCAACTCTTGAAAATTATTTTTTAAACTTTTTGCCTCGTACAAGTTTAAAAAATAATTAAAACTGTAAATGTTATTTTTAAGCATTTTGGCTCGTATAAGTATAAAATCAGGAATTTCAACTCTTGAAAATTATTTTTTAAGCTTTTTGGCTCGTACAAGTATTAAATCATGAATTTCAACTCTTGAAAATTATTTTTTAAACTTTTTGCCTCGTACAAGTTTAAAAAATAATTAAAACTGTTAAATGTTATTTTTAAGCTTTTTGGCTCGTATAAGTATTAAATCATGAATTTCAACTCTTGAAAATTATTTTTTAAACTTTTTGGCTCGTACAAGTATTAAATCATGAATTTCAACTCTTGAAAATTATTTTTTAAACTTTTTGCCTCGTACAAGTTTAAAAAATAATTACAACTGTTAAATGTTATTTTTAAGCTTTTTGGCTCGTATAAGTATTAAATCATGAATTTCAACTCTTGAAAATTATTTTTTAAACTTTTTGGCTCGTACAAGTATTAAATCATGAATTTCAACTCTTGAAAATTATTTTTTAAACTTTTTGCCTGGTACAAGTTTAAAAAATATTTAAAACTGTTGAATATTGTTTTTAAGCCTTTTGGCTTGTACAATTATTAAATCTTGAATTTCAACTCTTGAAAATTATTTTTTAAGCTTTTTGCCTCGTACAAGTTTAAAAAATAATTAAAACTGTAAATGTTATTTTTAAGCTTTTTGGCACGTATAAGTATTAAATCATGAATTTCAACTCTTGAAAATTATTTTTTAAGCTTTTTGGCTCGTACAAGTATTAAATCATGAATTTCAACTCTTGAAAATTATTTTAAAAATTATTTTTTAAGCTTTTTGGCTCGTGCAAGTATTAAATCATGAATTTCAACTCCTAAAAATTATTTTTTAAACTTTTTGGCTCGTACAAGTATTAAATCATGAATTTCAACTCTTGAAAATTATTTTTTAAACTTTTTGCCTCGTACAAGTTTAAAAAATATTTAAAACTGTTGAATATTGTTTTTAAGCCTTTTGGCTCGTACAATTATTAAATCTTGAATTTCAACTCTTGAAAATTATTTTTTAAGCTTTTTGCCTCGTACAAGTTTAAAAAATAATTAAAACTGTAAATGTTATTTTTTAGCTTTTTGGCTCGTATAAGTATTAAATCAGGAATTTCAACTATTGAAAATTATTTTAAAAATTATTTTTTAAGCTTTTTGGCTCGTATAAGCATTAAATTCTGAGTTTCAACTCTTGAAAATTAATTTTTAAGCTTTTTGGCTCGTACAAGTATTAAATCATGAATTTCAACTCTTGAAAATTATTTTTTAAACTTTTTGGCTCGTACAAGTATTAAATCATAAATTTCAACTCTTCAAAATTATTTTTTAAGCTTTTTGGCTCGTATAAGTATTAAATCATGAATTTCAACTCTTGAAAATTATTTTTTAAACTTTTTGGCTCGTACAAGTATTGAATCATGAATTTCAACTCTTGAAAATTATTTTTTAAACTTTTTGCCTCGTACAAGTATAAAAAATAATTAAAAGTGTTGAATGTTATTTTTAAGCTTTTTGGCTCGTATAAGTATTAAATCAGGAATTTCAACTCTTGAAAATTATTTTTTAAGCTTTTTGGCTCGTATAAGTATTAAATCATGAATTTCAACTCTTGAAAATTATTTTTTAAACTTTTTGGCTCGTACAAGTATTAAATCATGAATTTCAACTCTTGAAAATTATTTTTTAAACTTTTTGGCTCGTACAAGTATTGAATCATGAATTTCAACTCTTGAAAATTATTTTTTAAACTTTTTGCCTGGTACAAGTTTAAAAAATATTTAAAACTGTTGAATATTGTTTTTAAGCCTTTTGGCTCGTACAATTATTAAATCTTGAATTTCAACTCTTGAAAATTATTTTTTAAGCTTTTTGCCTCGTACAAGTTTAAAAAATAATTAAAACTGTAAATGTTATTTTTTAGCTTTTTGGCTCGTATAAGTATTAAATCAGGAATTTCAACTCTTGAAAATTATTTTTTAAGCTTTTTGGCTCGTATAAGTATTAAATCATGAATTTCAACTCTTGAAAATTATTTTTTAACTTTTTGCCTCGTACAAGTTTAAAAAATAATTAAAAGTGTTGAATGTTATTTTTAAGCTTTTTGTCTCGTATAAGTATTAAATCATGAATTTCAAATCTTGAAAATTATTTTTTAAACTTTTTGGCTCGTAAAAGTATTAAATCATGAATTTCAACTCTTGAAAATTATTTTTTAAACTTTTTGCCTCGTACAAGTTTAAAAAATAATTAAAACTGTAAATGTTATTTTTAAGCTTTTTGGCTCGTATAAGTATAAAATCAGGAATTTCAACTCTTGAAAATTATTTTTTAAGCTTTTTGGCTCGTACAAGTATTAAATCATGAATTTCAACTCTTGAAAATTATTTTAAAAATTATTTTTTAAGCTTTTTGGCTCGTGCAAGTATTAAATCATGAATTTCAACTCCTAAAAATTATTTTTTAAACTTTTTGGCTCGTACAAATATTAAATCATGAATTTCAACTCTTGAAAATTATTTTTTAAACTTTTTGCCTCGTACAAGTTTAAAAAATATTTAAAACTGTTGAATATTATTTTTAAGTCTTTTGGCTCGTACAATTATTAAATCTTGAATTTCAACTATTGAAAATTATTTTAAAAATTATTTTTTAAGCTTTTTGGCTCGTATAAGCATTAAATTCTGAATTTCAACTCTTGAAAATTAATTTTTAAGCTTTTTGGCTCGTACAAGGATTAAATCATGAATTTCAACTCTTGAAAATTATTTTTTAAACTTTTTGGCTCGTACAAGTATTAAATCATAAATTTCAACTCTTCAAAATTATTTTTTAAGCTTTTTGGCTCGTATAAGTATTAAATCATGAATTTCAACTCTTGAAAATTATTTTTTAAACTTTTTGGCTCGTACAAGTATTAAATCATGAATTTCAACTCTTGAAAATTATTTTTTAAACTTTTTGCCTCGTACAAGTATAAAAAATAATTAAAAGTGTTGAATGTTATTTTTAAGCTTTTTGGCTCGTATAAGTATTAAATCAGGAATTTCAACTCTTGAAAATTATTTTTTAAGCTTTTTGGCTCGTATAAGTATTAAATCATGAATTTCAACTCTTGAAAATTATTTTTTAAACTTTTTGGCTCGCACAAGTATTAAATCATGAATTTCAACTCTTGAAAATTATTTTTTAAACTTTTTGGCTCGTACAAGTATTGAATCATGAATTTCAACTCTTGAAAATTATTTTTTAAACTTTTTGCCTGGTACAAGTTTAAAAAATATTTAAAACTGTTGAATATTGTTTTTAAGCCTTTTGGCTCGTACAATTATTAAATCTTGAATTTCAACTCTTGAAAATTATTTTTTAAGCTTTTTGCCTCGTACAAGTTTAAAAAATAATTAAAACTGTAAATGTTATTTTTTAGCTTTTTGGCTCGTATAAGTATTAAATCAGGAATTTCAACTCTTGAAAATTATTTTTTAAGCTTTTTGGCTCGTATAAGTATTAAATCATGAATTTCAACTCTTGAAAATTATTTTTTAACTTTTTGCCTCGTACAAGTTTAAAAAATAATTAAAAGTGTTGAATGTTATTTTTAAGCTTTTTGTCTCGTATAAGTATTAAATCATGAATTTCAAATCTTGAAAATTATTTTTTAAACTTTTTGGCTCGTAAAAGTATTAAATCATGAATTTCAACTCTTGAAAATTATTTTTTAAACTTTTTGCCTCGTACAAGTTTAAAAAAATAATTAAAACTGTAAATGTTATTTTTAAGCTTTTTGGCTCGTATAAGTATAAAATCAGGAATTTCAACTCTTGAAAATTATTTTTTAAGCTTTTTGGCTCGTACAAGTATTAAATCATGAATTTCAACTCTTGAAAATTATTTTTTAAACTTTTTGGCTCGTACAAGTATTAAATCATGAATTTCAACTCTTGAAAATTATTTTTTAAACTTTTTGGCTCGTACAAGTATTAAATCATGAATTTCAACTCTTGAAAATTATTTTTTAAACTTTTTGCCTCGTACAAGTATAAAAAATAATTAAAAGTGTTGAATGTTATTTTTAAGCTTTTTGGCTCGTATAAGTATTAAATCAGGAATTTCAACTCTTGAAAATTATTTTTTAAGCTTTTTGGCTCGTATAAGTATTAAATCATGAATTTCAACTCTTGAAAATTATTTTTTAAACTTTTTGGCTCGTACAAGTATTAAATCATGAATTTCAACTCTTGAAAATTATTTTTTAAACTTTTTGGCTCGTACAAGTATTGAATCATGAATTTCAACTCTTGAAAATTATTTTTTAAACTTTTTGCCTGGTACAAGTTTAAAAAATATTTAAAACTGTTGAATATTGTTTTTAAGCCTTTTGGCTCGTACAATTATTAAATCTTGAATTTCAACTCTTGAAAATTATTTTTTAAGCTTTTTGCCTCGTACAAGTTTAAAAAATAATTAAAACTGTAAATGTTATTTTTTAGCTTTTTGGCTCGTATAAGTATTAAATCAGGAATTTTAACTCTTGAAAATTATTTTTTAAGCTTTTTGGCTCGTATAAGTATTAAATCATGAATTTCAACTCTTGAAAATTATTTTTTAACTTTTTGCCTCGTACAAGTTTAAAAAATAATTAAAAGTGTTGAATGTTATTTTTAAGCTTTTTGTCTCGTATAAGTATTAAATCATGAATTTCAAATCTTGAAAATTATTTTTTAAACTTTTTGGCTCGTAAAACTATTAAATCATGAATTTCAACTCTTGAAAATTATTTTTTAAACTTTTTGCCTCGTACAAGTTTAAAAAATAATTAAAACTGTAAATGTTATTTTTAAGCTTTTTGGCTCGTATAAGTATAAAATCAGGAATTTCAACTCTTGAAAATTATTTTTTAAGCTTTTTGGCTCGTACAAGTATTAAATCATGAATTTCAACTCTTGAAAATTATTTTTTAAACTTTTTGGCTCGTACAAGTATTAAATCATGAATTTCAACTCTTGAAAATTATTTTTTAAACTTTTTGCCTCGTACAAGTTTAAAAAATAATTAAAACTGTAAATGTTATTTTTAAGCTTTTTGCCTCGTACAAGTTTAAAAAATAATTAAAACTGTTGAATGTTATTTTTAAGCTTTTTGCCTCGTACAAGTTTAAAAAATAATTAAAACTGTTGAATGTTATTTTTAAGCTTTTTGCCTCGTACAAGTTTAAAAAATATTTAAAACTGTTGAATAATATTTTTAAACTTTTTGGCTCGTACAAGTATTAAATCATGAATTTCAACTCTTGAAAGTTATTTTTTAAACTTTTTGCCTCGTACAAGTTTAAAAAATATCTAAAAGTGTTGAATGTTATTTTTAAGCTTTTTGGCTCGTATCAGTATTAAATCATGAATTTCAACTCTTGAAAATTATTTTTTAAGCTTTTTGCCTCGTACAAGTTTAAAAAATAATTAAAACTGTTGAATGTTATTTTTAAGCTTTTTGGCTCGTATAAGCATTAAATCCTGAATTTCAACTCTTGAAAATTATTTTTTAAGCTTTTTGCCTCGTAAAAGTTTAAAAAATATTTAAAACTGTTGAATAATATTTTTAAACTTTATGGCTCGTACAAGTATTAAATCATGAATTTCAACTCTTGAAAATTATTTTTTAAACTTTTTGCCTCGTACAAGTTTAAAAAATATCTAAAAGTGTTGAATGTTATTTTTAAGCTTTTTGGCTCGTATCAGTATTAAATCAT
>JAECZT010000040.1:0-59995 GCA_020055645.1 Tomocerus qinae | reverse complement strand
ACATAACATTTATAAAGACTAGGCACTTGAAAAAAATCATTTTTTTGAGCTTGTAGGAGGCGAAAAATAATTTTTGTAATATAACATTTATAAAGACTAAACACTTGAAAAAAATCATTTTTTTGAACTTGTACAAGGGGAAAAATAATTTTTGTAATATAACATTTATAAAGACTAGACACTTGAAAAAAATCATTTTTTTGAGCTTGTACGAGGGGACCAAACACATTTGTAATATAACATTTATAAACACTAGACACTTGAAAAAAATCAGTTTTTTGAAGTTGTACGAGGCGAAAAATATTTTTTTGTTATATAACATTTATAAAGACTGAACACTTGAAAAAAATCATTTTTTTGAGCTTGTACGAGGGGACTAATAATTTTTGTAACAACATTTATAAAGACTAGACACTTGAAAAAAATCATTTTTTTGAGCTTGTACGAGGCGAAAAATATTTTTTTGTAATATAACATTTATAAAGACTAGACACTTGAAAAAAATCATTTTTTTAAGTTCGTACGAGGCGAAAAATAATTTTTGTAATATAACGTTTATAAAGACTAGACACTTGAAAAAAATCATTTTTTTGAGCTTGTACGAGGCGAAAAATATTTTTTTGTAATATAACATTTATAAAGACTAGACACTTGAAAAAAATCATTTTTTTGAGCTTGTACGAGGGGACCAAACACATTTGTAATATAACATTTATAAACACTAGACACTTGAAAAAAATCATTTTTTGAGCTTGTACGAGGCGAAAAATATTTTTTTGTAATATAACATTTATAAAGACTAGACACTTGAAAAAAATCATTTTTTTGAGCTTGTACGAGGCGAAAAATATTTTTTTGTAATATATTATTTATAAAGACTAGACACTTGAAAAAAATCATTTTTTTGAGCTTGTACGAGGGGACCAAACACATTTGTAATATAACATTTATAAACACTAGACACTTGAAAAAAATCATTTTTTTGAGCTTGTACGAGGCGAAAAATAATTTTTGTAATATAACATTTATAAAGACTAGACACTTGAAAAAAATCATTTTTTTGAGCTTGTACGAGGGGACCAAAAACATTTGTAATATAACATTTATAAAGACTAGACACTTGAAAAAAATCATTTTTTTGAGCTTGTACGAGGCGAAAAATAATTTTTGTAATATAACATTTATAAAGACTAGACACTTGAAAAAAATCATTTTTTTGAGCTTGTACGAAGCGAAAAATAATATTTGTAATATAACATTTATAAAGACTAGACACTTGAAAAAAATCATTTTTTTGAGTTTGTACGAGGGGACCAAAAACATTTGTAATATAACATTTATAAAGACTAGACACTTGAAAAAAATCATTTTTTTGAGCTTGTACGAGGCGAAAAAGAATTTTTGTAATATAACATTTATAAAGACTACACACTTGAAAAAAATCATCTTTTTGAGCTTGTACGAGGGGACTAATAATTTTTGTAACGTAACATTTATAAAGACTAGACACTTGAAAAAAATCATTTTTTTGAGCTTGGACGAGGCGAAAAATATTTTTTTGTAATACAACATTTATAAAGACTAGACACTTGAAAAAAATCATTTTTTTGAGCTTGTACGAGGGGACCAAAGACATTTGTAATATAACATTTATAAAGACTAGACACTTGAAAAAAATCATTTTTTTGAGCTTGTACGAGGCAAAAAATAATTTTTGTAATATAACATTTATAAAGACTAGACACTTGAAAAAAATCATTTTTTTGAGCTTGTACGAGGGGACCAAAAACATTTGTAATATAACATTTATAAAGACTAGACACTTAAAAAAATCATTTTTTTGAGCTTATACGAGGCGAAAAATAATTTTTGTAATATAATATTTATAAAGCCTAGACACTTGAGAAAAATCATTTTTTGGAGCTTGTACGAGGGGACTAATAATTTTTGTAATATAACATTTATAAAGACTAGACACTTGAAAAAAATCATTTTTTTGAGATTGTACGAGGGGACCAAAAACATTTGTAATATAACATTTATAAAGACTAGACACTTGAAAAAAATCATTTTTTTGAGCTTGTACGAGGCGAAAAATAATTTTTGTAATATAACATTTATAAAGACTAGACACTTGAAAAAAATCATTTTTTTGAGCTTGTACGAGGCGAAAAATAATTTTTGTAATATAACATTTATAAAGACTAGACACTTGAAAAAAATCATTTTTTTGAGTTTGTACGAGGGGACCAAAAACATTTGTAATATAACATTTATAAAGACTAGACACTTGAAAAAAATCATTTTTTTGAGCTTGTACGAGGCGAAAAAGAATTTTTGTAATATAACATTTATAAAGACTACACACTTGAAAAAAATCATTTTTTTTGAGCTTGTACGAGGGGACCAAAAACATCTACAATATAACATTTATAAAGACTAGACACTTGAAAAAAATCATTTTTTTGAGCTTGTACGAAGCGAAAAATAATATTTGTAATATAACATTTATAAAGACTAGACACTTGAAAAAAATCATTTTTTTGAGCTTGTACGAGGGGACCAAACACATTTGTAATATAACATTTATAAACACTAGACACTTGAAAAAAATCATTTTTTTGAGCTTGTACGAGGCGAAAAATATTTTTTGTAATATAACATTTATAAAGACTAGACACTTGAAAAAAATCATTTTTTTGAGCTTGTACGAGGGGACCAAAAACATTTGTAATATAACATTTATAAAGACTAGACACTTGAAAAAAATCATTTTTTTGAGCTTGTACGAGGCGAAAAATAATTTTTGTAATATAACATTTATAAAGACTAGACACTTGAAAAAAATCATTTTTTTAAGTTCGTACGAGGCGAAAAATAATTTTTGTAATATAACGTTTATAAAGACTAGACACTTGAAAAAAATCATTTTTTGAGCTTGTACGAGGGGACCAAACACATTTGTAATATAACATTTATAAACACTAGACACTTGAAAAAAATCAGTTTTTTGAAGTTGTACGAGGCGAAAAATAATTTTTTGTTATATAACATTTATAAAGACTAGACACTTTAAAAAAATCATTTTTTTGAGCTTGTACGAGGCGAAAAATAATTTTTGTAATATAACATTTATAAAGACTAGACACTTGAAAAAAATCATTTTTTTGAGCTTGTACGAGGGGACCAAAAACATTTGTAATATAACATTTATAAAGACTAGACACTTGAAAAAAATCATTTTTTTGAGCTTGTACGAGGCGAAAAATATTTTTTGTAATATAACATTTATAAAGACTAGACACTTTAAAAAAATCATTTTTTGAGCTTGTACGAGGGGACCAAACACATTTGTAATATAACATTTATAAACACTTGACACTTGAAAAAAATCATTTTTTTGAGCTTGTACTAGGCGAAAAATATTTTTTGTAATATAACATTTATAAAGACTAGACACTTGAAAAAAATCATTTTTTTAAGCTCGTACGAGGCGAAAAATAATTTTTGTAATATAACATTTATAAAGACTAGACACTTGAAAAAAATCATTTTTTTGAGCTTGTACGAAGGGACCAAACACATTTGTAATATAACATTTATAAACACTAGACACTTGAAAAAAATCATTTTTTTGAGCTTGTACGAGGGGACTAATAATTTTTGTAACAACATTTATAAAGACTAGACACTTGAAAAAAATCATTTTTTTGAGCTTATACGAGGCGAAAAATAATTTTTGTAATATAATATTTATAAAGCCTAGACACTTGAAAAAAATCATTTTTTTGAGCTTGTACGAGGGGACTAATAATTTTTGTAATATAACATTTATAAAGACTAGACACTTGAAAAAAATCATTTTTTTGAACTTGTACGAGGGGACCAATAATTTTTGTAACATAACATTTATAAAGACTAGGCACTTGAAAAAAATCATTTTTTGAGCTTGTACGAGGGGACCAAACACATTTGTAATA
The DNA here is from genome assembly GCA_020055645.1 of Tomocerus qinae. Classification (NCBI taxonomy): domain Eukaryota; kingdom Metazoa; phylum Arthropoda; class Collembola; order Entomobryomorpha; family Tomoceridae; genus Tomocerus; species Tomocerus qinae. The sequence goes on along the minus strand of JAECZT010000040.1, from coordinate 56,015 downwards.
TAACATTTATAAACACTAGACACTTGAAAAAAATCATTTTTTTGAAGTTGTACGAGGCGAAAAATATTTTTTTGTTATATAACATTTATAAAGACTAAACACTTGAAAAAAATCATTTTTTTGAGCTTGTACGAGGCGAAAAATAATTTTTGTAATATAATATTTATAAAGCCTAGACACTTGAAAAAAATCATTTTTTTGAGTTTGTACGAGGGGACCAAAAACATTTGTAATATAACATTTATAAAGACTAGACACTTGAAAAAATCATTTTTTTGAGCTTGTACGAGGCGAAAAAGAATTTTTGTAATATAACATTTATAAAGACTACACACTTGAAAAAAATCATTTTTTTTGAGCTTGTACGAGGGGACCAAAAACATCTACAATATAACATTTATAAAGACTAGACACTTGAAAAAAATCATTTTTTTGAGCTTGTACGAGGCGAAAAATATTTTTTTGTAATATAACATTTATAAAGACTAGACACTTGAAAAAAATCATTTTTTTGAGTTTTTACGAGGCGAAAAATAATTTTTGTAATATAATATTTATAAAGCCTAGACACTTGAAAAAAATCATCTTTTTGAGCTTGTACGAGGGGACTAATAATTTTTGTAACATAACATTTATAAAGACTAGACACTTGAAAAAAATCATTTTTTTGAGCTTGGACGAGGCGAAAAATATTTTTTTGTAATACAACATTTATAAAGACAAGACACTTGAAAAAATCATTTTTTTGAGCTTGTACGAGGGGACCAAAGACATTTGTAATATAACATTTATAAAGACTAGACACTTGAAAAAAATCATTTTTTTGAGCTTGTACGAAGCGAAAAATAATATTTGTTATATAACATTTATAAAGACTAGACACTTGAAAAAAATCATTTTTTGAGTTTGTACGAGGGGACCAAAAACATTTGTAATATAACATTTATAAAGACTAGTAACTTGAAAAAAATCATTTTTTTGAGCTTGTACGAGGCGAAAAAGAATTTTTGTAATATAACATTTATAAAGACTACACACTTGAAAAAAATCATTTTTTTGAGCTTGTACGAGGGGACCAAAAACATCTACAATATAACATTTATAAAGACTAGACACTTGAAAAAAATCATTTTTTTGAGCTTGTACGAGGCGAAAAATAATTTTTGTAATATAACATTTATAAAGACTAGACACTTGAAAAAAATCATTTTTTTGAGTTTTTACGAGGCGAAAAATAATTTTTGTAATATAATATTTATAAAGCCTAGACACTTGAAAAAAATCATCTTTTTGAGCTTGTACGAGGGGACTAATAATTTTTGTAACATAACATTTATAAAGACTAGACACTTGAAAAAAATCATTTTTTTGAGCTTGGACGAGGCGAAAAATATTTTTTTGTAATACAACATTTATAAAGACTAGACACTTGAAAAAATCATTTTTTTGAGCTTGTACGAGGGGACCAAAGACATTTGTAATATAACATTTATAAAGACTAGACACTTGAAAAAAATCATTTTTTGAGCTTGTACGAGGCAAAAAATAATTTTTGTAATATAACATTTATAAAGACTAGACACTTGAAAAAAATCATTTTTTTGAGCTTGTACGAGGGGACCAAAAACATTTGTAATATAACATTTATAAAGACTAGACACTTGAAAAAAATCATTTTTTTGAGCTTATACGAGGCGAAAAATAATTTTTGTAATATAATATTTATAAAGCCTAGACACTTGAGAAAAATCATTTTTTGGAGCTTGTACGAGGGGACTAATAATTTTTGTAATATAACATTTATAAAGACTAGACACTTGAAAAAAATCATTTTTTTGAGCTTGTACGAGGGGACCAAAAACATTTGTAATATAAAATTTATAAAGACTAGACACTTGAAAAAAATCATTTTTTTGAGCTTGTACGAGGCGAAAAATAATTTTTGTAATATAACATTTATAAAGACTAGACACTTGAAAAAAATCATTTTTTTGAGCTTGTACGAGGCGAAAAATAATTTTTGTAATATAACATTTATAAAGACTAAACACTTGAAAAAAATCATTTTTTTGAACTTGTACAAGGGGAAAAATAATTTTTGTAATATAACATTTATAAAGACTAGACACTTTAAAAAAATCATTTTTTTGAGCTTGTACGAGGGGACCAAAGACATTTGTAATATAACATTTATTAAGACTAGACACTTGAAAAAAATCATTTTTTTGAGCTTGTACGAGGCGAAAAATATTTTTTTGTAATATAATATTTATAAAGCCTAGACACTTGAAAAAAATCATTTTTTTGAGCTTGTACGAGGCGAAAAATATTTTTTTGTAATATAACATTTATAAAGACTAGACACTTGAAAAAAATCATTTTTTTGAGTTTTTACGAGGCGAAAAATAATTTTTGTAATATAATATTTATAAAGCCTAGACACTTGAAAAAAATCATCTTTTTGAGCTTGTACGAGGGGACTAATAATTTTTGTAACATAACATTTATAAAGACTAGACACTTGAAAAAAATCATTTTTTTGAGCTTGGACGAGGCGAAAAATATTTTTTTGTAATACAACATTTATAAAGACTAGACACTTGAAAAAATCATTTTTTTGAGCTTGTACGAGGGGACCAAAGACATTTGTAATATAACATTTATAAAGACTAGACACTTGAAAAAAATCATTTTTTTGAGCTTGTACGAAGCGAAAAATAATATTTGTTATATAACATTTATAAAGACTAGACACTTGAAAAAAATCATTTTTTTGAGTTTGTGCGAGGGGACCAAAAACATTTGTAATATAACATTTATAAAGACTAGTAACTTGAAAAAAATCATTTTTTTGAGCTTGTACGAGGCGAAAAAGAATTTTTGTAATATAACATTTATAAAGACTACACACTTGAAAAAAATCATTTTTTTTGAGCTTGTACGAGGGGACCAAAAACATCTACAATATAACATTTATAAAGACTAGACACTTGAAAAAAATCATTTTTTTGAGCTTGTACGAGGCGAAAAATATTTTTTTGTAATATAACATTTATAAAGACTAGACACTTGAAAAAAATCATTTTTTTGAGTTTTTACGAGGCGAAAAATAATTTTTGTAATATAATATTTATAAAGCCTAGACACTTGAAAAAAATCATCTTTTTGAGCTTGTACGAGGGGACTAATAATTTTTGTAACATAACATTTATAAAGACTAGACACTTGAAAAAAATCATTTTTTTGAGCTTGGACGAGGCGAAAAATATTTTTTTGTAATACAACATTTATAAAGACTAGACACTTGAAAAAAATCATTTTTTGAGCTTGTACGAGGGGACCAAAGACATTTGTAATATAACATTTATAAAGACTAGACACTTGAAAAAAATCATTTTTTTGAGCTTGTACGAGGCAAAAAATAATTTTTGTAATATAACATTTATAAAGACTAGACACTTGAAAAAAATCATTTTTTTGAGCTTGTACGAGGGGACCAAAAACATTTGTAATATAACATTTATAAAGACTAGACACTTAAAAAAATCATTTTTTTGAGCTTATACGAGGCGAAAAATAATTTTTGTAATATAATATTTATAAAGCCTAGACACTTGAGAAAAATCATTTTTTGGAGCTTGTACGAGGGGACTAATAATTTTTGTAATATAACATTAATAAAGCCTAGACACTTGAAAAAAATCATTTTTTTGAGCTTGTACGAGGGGACCAAAAACATTTGTAATATAAAATTTATAAAGACTAGACACTTGAAAAAAATCATTTTTTTGAGCTTGTACGAGGCGAAAAATAATTTTTGTAATATAACATTTATAAAGACTAGACACTTGAAAAAAATCATTTTTTTGAGCTTGTACGAGGCGAAAAATAATTTTTGTAATATAACATTTATAAAGACTAAACACTTGAAAAAAATCATTTTTTTGAACTTGTACAAGGGGAAAAATAATTTTTGTAATATAACATTTATAAAGACTAGACACTTTAAAAAAATCATTTTTTTGAGCTTGTACGAGGGGACCAAAGACATTTGTAATATAACATTTATTAAGACTAGACACTTGAAAAAAATCATTTTTTTGAGCTTGTACGAGGCGAAAAATATTTTTTTGTAATATAATATTTATAAAGCCTAGACACTTGAAAAAAATCATTTTTTTGAGCTTGTACGAGGGGACCAAACACATTTGTAATATAACATTTATAAACACTAGACACTTGAAAAAAATCATTTTTTTGAGCTTGTACGAGGCGAAAAATAATTTTTGTAATATAACATTTATAAAGACTAGACACTTGAAAAAAATCATTTTTTGAGCTTGTACGAGGGGACCAAAAACATTTGTAATATAACATTTATAAACACTAGACACTTGAAAAAAATCATTTTTTGAGCTTGTACGAGGAGACCAAAAACATTTGTAATATAACATTTATAAAGACTAGGCACTTGAAAAAAATCATTTTTTTGAGCTTGTACGAGGCGAAAAAGAATTTTTGTAATATAACATTTATAAAGACTACACACTTGAAAAAAATCATTTTTTTGAGCTTGTACGAGGGGACTAATAATTTTTGTAACATAACATTAATAAAGCCTAGACACTTGAAAAAAATCATTTTTTTGAGCTTGTACGAGGGGACTAATAATTTTTGTAACATAACATTTATAAAGACTAGACACTTGAAAAAAATCATTTTTTTGAGCTTGTACGAGGCGAAAAATATTTTTTTGTAATATAACATTTATAAAGACTAGACACTTTAAAAAAATCATTTTTTTGAGCTTGTACGAGGCGAAAAATAATTTTTGTAATATAACATTTATAAAGACTAGACACTTGAAAAAAATCATTTTTTGAGCTTGTACGAGGGGACCAAAAACATTTGTAATATAACATTTATAAAGACTAGACACTTGAAAAAAATCATTTTTTTGAGCTTGTACGAGGGGACCAAAAACATTTGTAATATAACATTTATAAAGACTAGACACTTGAAAAAAATCATTTTTTTGAGCTTGTACGAGGCGAAAAATATTTTTTTGTAATATAATATTTATAAAGCCTAGACACTTGAAAAAAATCATTTTTTTGAGCTTGTACGAGGGGACCAAACACATTTGTAATATAACATTTATAAACACTAGACACTTGAAAAAAATCATTTTTTTGAGCTTGTACGAGGCGAAAAATATTTTTTTGTAATATAACATTTATAAAGACTAGACACTTGAAAAAAATCATTTTTTTGAGCTTGTACGAGGGGACCAAAAACATTTGTAATATAACATTTATAAAGACTAGGCACTTGAAAAAAATCATTTTTTTGAGCTTGTACGAGGCGAAAAAGAATTTTTGTAATATAACATTTATAAAGACTACACACTTGAAAAAAATCATTTTTTTGAGCTTGTACGAGGGGACTAATAATTTTTGTAACATAACATTAATAAAGCCTAGACACTTGAAAAAAATCATTTTTTTGAGCTTGTACGAGGGGACTAATAATTTTTGTAACATAACATTTATAAAGACTAGACACTTGAAAAAAATCATTTTTTTGAGCTTGTACGAGGCGAAAAATATTTTTTTGTAATATAACATTTATAAAGACTAGACACTTTAAAAAAATCATTTTTTTGAGCTTGTACGAGGCGAAAAATAATTTTTGTAATATAACATTTATAAAGACTAGACACTTGAAAAAAATCATTTTTTGAGCTTGTACGAGGGGACCAAAAACATTTGTAATATAACATTTATAAAGACTAGACACTTGAAAAAAATCATTTTTTTGAGCTTGTACGAGGGGACCAAAAACATTTGTAATATAACATTTATAAAGACTAGACACTTGAAAAAAATCATTTTTTTGAGCTTGTACGAGGCGAAAAATAATTTTTGTAATATAACATTTATAAAGACTAAACACTTGAAAAAAATCATTTTTTTGAACTTGTACAAGGGGAAAAATAATTTTTGTAATATAACATTTATAAAGACTAGACACTTGAAAAAAATCATTTTTTTGAGCTTGTACGAGGGGACCAAAGACATTTGTAATATAACATTTATTAAGACTAGACACTTGAAAAAAATCACTTTTTTGAGCTTGTACGAGGCGAAAAATATTTTTTTGTAATATAACATTTATAAAGACTAGACACTTGAAAAAAATCATTTTTTTGAGCTTGTACGAGGGGACCAAACACATTTGTAACATAACATTTATAAACACTAGACACTTGAAAAAAATCATTTTTTTGAGCTTGTACGAGGGGACCAAAAACATTTGTAATATAACATTTATAAAGACTAGGCACTTGAAAAAAATCATTTTTTTGAGCTTGTACGAGGCGAAAAAGAATTTTTGTAATATAACATTTATAAAGACTACACACTTGAAAAAAATCACTTTTTTTTGAGCTTGTACGAGGGGACTAATAATTTTTGTAACATAACATTAATAAAGCCTAGACACTTGAAAAAAATCATTTTTTTGAGCTTGTACGAGGGGACTAATAATTTTTGCAACATAACATTTATAAAGACTAGACACTTGAAAAAAATCATTTTTTTGAGCTTGGACGAGGCGAAAAATATTTTTTTGTAATATAACATTTATAAAGACTAGACACTTGAAAAAAATCATTTTTTTGAGCTTGTACGAGGGGACTAATAATTTTTGTAACATAACATTTATAAAGACTAGACACTTGAAAAAAATCATTTTTTTGAGCTTGTACGAGGCGAAAAATATTTTTTTGTAATATAACATTTATAAAGACTAGACACTTGAAAAAAATCATTTTTTTAAGTTCGTACGAGGCGAAAAATAATTTTTGTAATATAACGTTTATAAAGACTAGACACTTGAAAAAAATCATTTTTTTGAGCTTGTACGAGGCGAAAAATATTTTTTGTAATATAACATTTATAAAGACTAGACACTTGAAAAAAATCATTTTTTTGAGCTTGTACGAGGGGACCAAACACATTTGTAATATAACATTTATAAACACTAGACACTTGAAAAAAATCATTTTTTTGAGCTTGTACGAGGCGAAAAATAATTTTTGTAATATAACATTTATAAAGACTAGACACTTGAAAAAAATCATTTTTTTGAGCTTGTACGAGGCGAAAAATATTTTTTTGTAATATATTATTTATAAAGACTAGACACTTGAAAAAAATCATTTTTTTGAGCTTGTACGAGGGGACCAAACACATTTGTAATATAACATTTATAAACACTAGACACTTGAAAAAAATCATTTTTTTGAGCTTGTACGAGGCGAAAAATATTTTTTTGTAATATAACATTTATAAAGACTAGACACTTGAAAAAAATCATTTTTTTGAGCTTGTACGAGGGGACCAAAAACATTTGTAATATAACATTTATAAAGACTAGACACTTGAAAAAAATCATTTTTTTGAGCTTGTACGAGGCGAAAAATAATTTTTGTAATATAACATTTATAAAGACTAGACACTTGAAAAAAATCATTTTTTGAGCTTGTACGAAGCGAAAAATAATATTTGTAATATAACATTTATAAAGACTAGACACTTGAAAAAAATCATTTTTTTGAGTTTGTACGAGGGGACCAAAAACATTTGTAATATAACATTTATAAAGACTAGACACTTGAAAAAAATCATTTTTTTGAGCTTGTACGAGGCGAAAAAGAATTTTTGTAATATAACATTTATAAAGACTACACACTTGAAAAAAATCATTTTTTTGAGCTTGTACGAGGGGACCAAAAACATCTACAATATAACATTTATAAAGACTAGACACTTGAAAAAAATCATTTTTTTGAGCTTGTACGAGGCGAAAAATATTTTTTTGTAATATAACATTTATAAAGACTAGACACTTGAAAAAAATCATTTTTTTGAGTTTTTACGAGGCGAAAAATAATTTTTGTAATATAATATTTATAAAGCCTAGACACTTGAAAAAAATCATCTTTTTGAGCTTGTAAGAGGGGACTAATAATTTTTGTAACATAACATTTATAAAGACTAGACACTTGAAAAAAATCATTTTTTTGAGCTTGGACGAGGCGAAAAATATTTTTTGTAATACAACATTTATAAAGACTAGACACTTGAAAAAATCATTTTTTTGAGCTTGTACGAGGGGACCAAAGACATTTGTAATATAACATTTATAAAGACTAGACACTTGAAAAAAATCATTTTTTTGAGCTTGTACGAAGCGAAAAATAATATTTGTTATATAACATTTATAAAGACTAGACACTTGAAAAAATCATTTTTTTGAGTTTGTACGAGGGGACCAAAAACATTTGTAATATAACATTTATAAAGACTAGTAACTTGAAAAAAATCATTTTTTTGAGCTTGTACGAGGCGAAAAAGAATTTTTGTAATATAACATTTATAAAGACTACACACTTGAAAAAAATCATTTTTTTTGAGCTTGTACGAGGGGACCAAAAACATCTACAATATAACATTTATAAAGACTAGACACTTGAAAAAAATCATTTTTTTGAGCTTGTACGAGGCGAAAAATATTTTTTTGTAATATATTATTTATAAAGACTAGACACTTGAAAAAAATCATTTTTTTGAGCTTGTACGAGGGGACCAAACACATTTGTAATATAACATTTATAAACACTAGACACTTGAAAAAAATCATTTTTTTGAGCTTGTACGAGGCGAAAAATATTTTTTTGTAATATAACATTTATAAAGACTAGACACTTGAAAAAAATCATTTTTTTGAGCTTGTACGAGGGGACCAAAAACATTTGTAATATAACATTTATAAAGACTAGACACTTGAAAAAAATCATTTTTTTGAGCTTGTACGAGGCGAAAAATAATTTTTGTAATATAACATTTATAAAGACTAGACACTTGAAAAAAATCATTTTTTTAAGTTCGTACGAGGCGAAAAATAATTTTTGTAATATAACGTTTATAAAGACTAGACACTTGAAAAAAATCATTTTTTTGAGCTTGTACGAGGGGACCAAACACATTTGTAATATAACATTTATAAACACTAGACACTTGAAAAAAATCAGTTTTTTGAAGTTGTACGAGGCGAAAAATAATTTTTTGTTATATAACATTTATAAAGACTAGACACTTTAAAAAAATCATTTTTTTGAGCTTGTACGAGGCGAAAAATAATTTTTGTAATATAACATTTATAAAGACTAGACACTTGAAAAAAATCATTTTTTTGAGCTTGTACGAGGGGACCAAAAACATTTGTAATATAACATTTATAAAGACTAGACACTTGAAAAAATCATTTTTTTGAGCTTGTACGAGGCGAAAAATATTTTTTGTAATATAACATTTATAAAGACTAGACACTTTAAAAAAATCATTTTTTTGAGCTTGTACGAGGGGACCAAACACATTTGTAATATAACATTTATAAACACTTGACACTTGAAAAAAATCATTTTTTTGAGCTTGTACTAGGCGAAAAATATTTTTTGTAATATAACATTTATAAAGACTAGACACTTGAAAAAAATCATTTTTTTAAGCTCGTACGAGGCGAAAAATAATTTTTGTAATATAACATTTATAAAGACTAGACACTTGAAAAAAATCATTTTTTTGAGCTTGTACGAAGGGACCAAACACATTTGTAATATAACATTTATAAACACTAGACACTTGAAAAAAATCATTTTTTTGAGCTTGTACGAGGGGACTAATAATTTTTGTAACATAACATTTATAAAGACTAGACACTTGAAAAAAATCATTTTTTTGAGCTTGTACGAGGCGAAAAATAATTTTTGTAATATAATATTTATAAAGACTAGACACTTGAAAAAAATCATTTTTTGAGCTTGTACGAGGGGACTAATAATTTTTGTAATATAACATTTATAAAGACTAGACACTTGAAAAAAATCATTTTTTTGAACTTGTACGAGGGGACCAATAATTTTTGTAACATAACATTTATAAAGACTAGGCACTTGAAAAAAATCATTTTTTTGAGCTTGTACGAGGGGACCAAACACATTTGTAATATAACATTTATAAACACTAGACACTTGAAAAAAATCATTTTTTTGAGCTTGTACGAGGCGAAAAATATTTTTTGTAATATAACATTTATAAAGACTAAACACTTGAAAAAAATCATTTTTTGAGCTTGTACGAGGCGAAAAATAATTTTTGTAATATAATATTTATAAAGCCTAGACACTTGAAAAAAATCATTTTTTTGAGCTTGTACGAGGCGAAAAATAATTTTTGTAATATAACATTTATAAAGACTAGACACTTGAAAAAAATCATTTTTTTGAGCTTGTACGAGGGGACCAATAATTTTTGTAACATAACATTTATAAAGACTAGGCACTTGAAAAAAATCATTTTTTTGAGCTTGTAGGAGGCGAAAAATAATTTTTGTAATATAACATTTATAAAGACTAAACACTTGAAAAAAATCATTTTTTTGAACTTGTACAAGGGGAAAAATAATTTTTGTAATATAACATTTATAAAGACTAGACACTTTAAAAAAATCATTTTTTTGAGCTTGTACGAGGGGACCAAAAACATTTGTAATATAACATTTATTAAGACTAGACACTTGAAAAAAATCATTTTTTTGAGCTTGTACGAGGCGAAAAATATTTTTTTGTAATATAACATTTATAAAGACTAGACACTTGAAAAAAATCATTTTTTTGAGTTTGTACGAGGGGACCAAAAACATTTGTAATATAACATTTATAAAGACTAGACACTTGAAAAAAATCATTTTTTTGAGCTTGTACGAGGCGAAAAAGAATTTTTGTAATATAACATTTATAAAGACTACACACTTGAAAAAAATCATTTTTTTTGAGCTTGTACGAGGGGACCAAAAACATCTACAATATAACATTTATAAAGACTAGACACTTTAAAAAAATCATTTTTTTGAGCTTGTACGAGGCGAAAAATAATTTTTGTAATATAACATTTATAAAGACTAGACACTTGAAAAAAATCATTTTTTTGAGCTTGTACGAGGGGACCAAAAACATTTGTAATATAACATTTATAAAGACTAGACACTTGAAAAAAATCATTTTTTTGAGCTTGTACGAGGCGAAAAATATTTTTTGTAATATAACATTTATAAAGACTAGACACTTTAAAAAAATCATTTTTTTGAGCTTGTACGAGGGGACCAAACACATTTGTAATATAACATTTATAAACACTTGACACTTGAAAAAAATCATTTTTTTGAGCTTGTACTAGGCGAAAAATAATTTTTGTAATATAACATTTATAAAGACTAGACACTTGAAAAAAATCATTTTTTTAAGCTTGTACGAGGCGAAAAATAATTTTTGTAATATAACATTTATAAAGACTAGACACTTGAAAAAAATCATTTTTTTGAGCTTGTACGAAGGGACCAAACACATTTGTAATATAACATTTATAAACACTAGACACTTGAAAAAAATCATTTTTTTGAGCTTGTACGAGGGGACTAATAATTTTTGTAATATAACATTTATAAAGACTAGACACTTGAAAAAAATCATTTTTTTGAGCTTATACGAGGCGAAAAATAATTTTTGTAATATAATATTTATAAAGCCTAGACACTTGAAAAAAATCATTTTTTTGAGCTTGTACGAGGGGACTAATAATTTTTGTAATATAACATTTATAAAGACTAGACACTTGAAAAAAATCATTTTTTTGAACTTGTACGAGGGGACTAATAATTTTTGTAGCATAACATTTATAAAGACTAGACACTTGAAAAAAATCATTTTTTGAGCTTGTACGAGGGGACCAAACACATTTGTAATATAACATTTATAAACACTAGACACTTGAAAAAAATCATTTTTTTGAGCTTGTACGAGGCGAAAAATAATTTTTGTTATATAACATTTATAAAGACTAAACACTTGAAAAAAATCATTTTTTTGAGCTTGTACGAGGCGAAAAATAATTTTTGTAATATAATATTTATAAAGCCTAGACACTTGAAAAAAATCATTTTTTTGAGCTTGTACGAGGCGAAAAATAATTTTTGTAATATAACATTTATAAAGACTAGACACTTGAAAAAAATCATTTTTTTGAGCTTGTACGAGGGGACCAATAATTTTTGTAACATAACATTTATAAAGACTAGGCACTTGAAAAAAATCATTTTTTTGAGCTTGTAGGAGGCGAAAAATAATTTTTGTAATATAACATTTATAAAGACTAAACACTTGAAAAAAATCATTTTTTTGAACTTGTACAAGGGGAAAAATAATTTTTGTAATATAACATTTATAAAGACTAGACACTTTAAAAAAATCATTTTTTTGAGCTTGTACGAGGGGACCAAAAACATTTGTAATATAACATTTATTAAGACTAGACACTTGAAAAAAATCATTTTTTTGAGCTTGTACGAGGCGAAAAATATTTTTTTGTAATATAACATTTATAAAGACTAGACACTTGAAAAAAATCATTTTTTTGAGTTTGTACGAGGGGACCAAAAACATTTGTAATATAACATTTATAAAGACTAGACACTTGAAAAAAATCATTTTTTTGAGCTTGTACGAGGCGAAAAAGAATTTTTGTAATATAACATTTATAAAGACTACACACTTGAAAAAAATCATTTTTTTGAGCTTGTACGAGGGGACCAAAAACATCTACAATATAACATTTATAAAGACTAGACACTTGAAAAAAATCATTTTTTTGAGCTTGTACGAGGCGAAAAATATTTTTTTGTAATATAACATTTATAAAGACTAGACACTTGAAAAAAATCATTTTTTTGAGTTTTTACGAGGCGAAAAATAATTTTTGTAATATAATATTTATAAAGCCTAGACACTTGAAAAAAATCATCTTTTTGAGCTTGTAAGAGGGGACTAATAATTTTTGTAACATAACATTTATAAAGACTAGACACTTGAAAAAAATCATTTTTTTGAGCTTGGACGAGGCGAAAAATATTTTTTTGTAATACAACATTTATAAAGACTAGACACTTGAAAAAATCATTTTTTTGAGCTTGTACGAGGGGACCAAAGACATTTGTAATATAACATTTATAAAGACTAGACACTTGAAAAGAATCATTTTTTTGAGCTTGTACGAGGGGACCAAACACATTTGTAATATAACATTTATAAACACTTGACACTTGAAAAAAATCATTTTTTTGAGCTTGTACTAGGCGAAAAATATTTTTTTGTAATATAACATTTATAAAGACTAGACACTTGAAAAAAATCATTTTTTTAAGCTCGTACGAGGCGAAAAATAATTTTTGTAATATAACATTTATAAAGACTAGACACTTGAAAAAAATCATTTTTTTGAGCTTGTACGAAGGGACCAAACACATTTGTAATATAACATTTATAAACACTAGACACTTGAAAAAAATCAGTTTTTTGAAGTTGTACGAGGCGAAAAATATTTTTTTGTTATATAACATTTATAAAGACTAAACACTTGAAAAAAATCATTTTTTTGAACTTGTACGGGGGGAAAAATAATTTTTGTAATATAACATTTATAAAGACTAGACACTTGAAAAAAATCATTTTTTTGAGCTTGTACGAGGGGACCAAAAACATTTGTAATATAACATTTATAAAGACTAGGCACTTGAAAAAAATCATTTTTTTAAGTTCGTACGAGGCGAAAAATATTTTTTTGTTATATAACATTTATAAAGACTAAACACTTGAAAAAAATCATTTTTTTGAACTTGTACGAGGGGACCAAAAACATTTGTAATATAACATTTATAAAGACTAGGCACTTGAAAAAAATCAGTTTTTTGAAGTTGTACGAGGCGAAAAGTATTTTTTTGTTATATAACATTTATAAAGACTAAACACTTGAAAAAAATCATTTTTTTGAACTTGTACGAGGCGAAAAAGAATTTTTGTAATATAACATTTATAAAGACTACACACTTGAAAAAAATCATTTTTTTTGAGCTTGTACGAGGGGACTAATAATTTTTGTAACATAACATTAATAACGCCTAGACACTTGAAAAAAATCATTTTTTTGAGCTTGTACGAGGGGACTAATAATTTTTGTAACAACATTTATAAAGACTAGACACTTGAAAAAAATCATTTTTTTGAGCTTATACGAGGCGAAAAATAATTTTTGTAATATAATATTTATAAAGCCTAGACACTTGAAAAAAATCATTTTTTTGAGCTTGTACGAGGGGACTAATAATTTTTGTAACAACATTTATAAAGACTAGACACTTGAAAAAAATCATTTTTTTGAGCTTGTACGAGGCGAAAAATATTTTTTTGTAATATAACATTTATAAAGACTAGACACTTGAAAAAAATCATTTTTTTAAGTTCGTACGAGGCGAAAAATAATTTTTGTAATATAACGTTTATAAAGATAAGACACTTGAAAAAAATCATTTTTTTGAGCTTGTACGAGGGGACCAAACACATTTGTAATATAACATTTATAAACACTAGACCCTTGAAAAAAATCAGTTTTTTGAAGTTGTACGAGGCGAAAAATATTTTTTTGTTATATAACATTTATAAAGACTAGACACTTTAAAAAAATCATTTTTTTGAGCTTGTACGAGGCGAAAAATAATTTTTGTAATATAACATTTATAAAGACTAGACACTTGAAAAAAATCATTTTTTTGAGCTTGTACGAGGGGACTAATAATTTTTGTAATATAACATTTATAAAGACTAGACACTTGAAAAAAATCATTTTTTTGAGCTTGTACGAGGCGAAAAATAATTTTTGTAATATAACATTTATAAAGACTAGACACTTGAAAAAAATCATTTTTTTGAGCTTGTACGAGGCGAAAAATAATTTTTGTAATATAACATTTATAAAGACTAAACACTTGAAAAAAATCATTTTTTTGAACTTGTACAAGGGGAAAAATAATTTTTGTAATATAACATTTATAAAGACTAGACACTTGAAAAAAATCATTTTTTTGAGCTTGTACGAGGGGACCAAACACATTTGTAATATAACATTTATAAACACTAGACACTTGAAAAAAATCATTTTTTTGAGCTTGTACGAGGCGAAAAATATTTTTTTGTAATATAACATTTATAAAGACTAGACACTTGAAAAAAATCACTTTTTTGAGCTTGTACGGGGCGAAAAATATTTTTTTGTAATATAACATTTATAAAGACTAGACACTTGAAAAAAATCATTTTTTTGAGCTTGTACGAGGGGACCAAACACATTTGTAATATAACATTTATAAACACTAGACACTTGAAAAAAATCATTTTTTTGAGCTTGTACGAGGGGACCAAAAACATTTGTAATATAACATTTATAAAGACTAGGCACTTGAAAAAAATCATTTTTTTGAGCTTGTACGAGGCGATAAAGAATTTTTGTAGTATAACATTTATAAAGACTACACACTTGAAAAAAATCATTTTTTTTTGAGCTTGTACGAGGGGACTAATAATTTTTGTAACATAACATTAATAAAGCCTAGACACTTGAAAAAAATCATTTTTTTGAGCTTGTACGAGGGGACTAATAATTTTTGTAACATAACATTTATAAAGACTAGACACTTGAAAAAAATCATTATTTTGAGCTTGGACGAGGCGAAAAATATTTTTTTGTAATATAACATTTATAAAGACTAGACACTTTAAAAAAATCATTTTTTTGAGCTTGTACGAGGGGACTAATAATTTTTGTAACATAACATTTATAAAGACTAGACACTTGAAAAAAATCACTTTTTTGAGCTTGTACGAGGCGAAAAATATTTTTTTGTAATATAACATTTATAAAGACTAGACACTTGAAAAAAATCATTTTTTTGAGCTTGTACGAGGGGACCAAAAACATTTGTAATATAACATTTATAAAGACTAGACACTTGAAAAAAATCATTTTTTTGAGCTTGTACGAGGCGAAAAATAATTTTTGTAATATAACATTTATAAAGACTAAACACTTGAAAAAAATCATTTTTTTGAACTTGTACAAGGGGAAAAATAATTTTTGTAATATAACATTTATAAAGACTAGACACTTTAAAAAAATCATTTTTTTGAGCTTGTACGAGGGGACCAAAGACATTTGTAATATAACATTTATAAAGACTAGACACTTGAAAAAAATCATTTTTGTGAGCTTGTACGAGGCTAAAAATATATTTTACAATATAACATTTATAAAGACTAGACACTTGAAAAAAATCATTTTTTTGAGCTTGTACGAGGGGACCAAACACATTTGTAATATAACATTTATAAACACTAGACACTTGAAAAAAATCATTTTTTTGAGCTTGTACGAGGCGAAAAATATTTTTTGTAATATAACATTTATAAAGACTAGACACTTGAAAAAAATCATTTTTTTGAGCTTGTACGAGGCGAAAAATATTTTTTGTAATATAACATTTATAAAGACTAGACACTTGAAAAAAATCATTTTTTTGAGCTTGTACGAGGGGACCAAACACATTTGTAATATAACATTTATAAAGACTAGACACTTGAAAAAATCATTTTTTTGAGCTTGTACGAGGGGACCAAAAACATTTGTAATATAACATTTATAAAGACTAGGCACTTGAAAAAAATCATTTTTTTGAGCTTGTACGAGGCGATAAAGAATTTTTGTAGTATAACATTTATAAAGACTACACACTTGAAAAAAATCATTTTTTTTGAGCTTGTACGAGGGGACTAATAATTTTTGTAACATAACATTAATAAAGCCTAGACACTTGAAAAAAATCATTTTTTTGAGCTTGTACGAGGGGAAAAATAATTTTTGTAATATAACATTTATAAAGACTAGACACTTGAAAAAAATCATTTTTTTGAGCTTGGACGAGGCGAAAAATAATTTTTGTAATATAACATTTATAAAGACTAGACACTTTAAAAAAATCATTTTTTGAGCTTGTACGAGGGGACTAATAATTTTTGTAACATAACATTTATAAAGACTAGACACTTGAAAAAAATCACTTTTTTGAGCTTGTACGAGGCGAAAAATATTTTTTGTAATATAACATTTATAAAGACTAGACACTTGAAAAAAATCATTTTTTTGAGCTTGTACGAGGGGACCAAAAACATTTGTAATATAACATTTATAAAGACTAGACACTTGAAAAAAATCATTTTTTTGAGCTTGTACGAGGCGAAAAATAATTTTTGTAATATAACATTTATAAAGACTAAACACTTGAAAAAAATCATTTTTTTGAACTTGTACAAGGGGAAAAATAATTTTTGTAATATAACATTTATAAAGACTAGACACTTTAAAAAAATCATTTTTTTGAGCTTGTACGAGGGGACCAAAGACATTTGTAATATAACATTTATTAAGACTAGACACTTGAAAAAAATCATTTTTTTGAGCTTGTACGAGGCGAAAAATATTTTTTGTAATATAATATTTATAAAGCCTAGACACTTGAAAAAAATCATTTTTTTGAGCTTGTACGAGGGGACCAAACACATTTGTAATATAACATTTATAAACACTAGACACTTGAAAAAAATCATTTTTTTGAGCTTGTACGAGGCGAAAAATATTTTTTTGTAATATAACATTTATAAAGACTAGACACTTGAAAAAAATCACTTTTTTGAGCTTGTACGAGGCGAAAAATAATTTTTGTAATATAACATTTATAAAGACTAGACACTTGAAAAAAATCATTTTTTTGAGCTTAAACGAGGGGACCAAACACATTTGTAATATAACATTTATAAACACTAGACACTTGAAAAAAATCATTTTTTTGAGCTTGTACGAGGGGACCAAAAACATTTGTAATATAACATTTATAAAGACTAGGCACTTGAAAAAAATCATTTTTTTGAGCTTGTACGAGGCGAAAAAGAATTTTTGTAATATAACATTTATAAAGACTACACACTTGAAAAAAATCATTTTTTTGAGCTTGTACGAGGGGACTAATAATATTTGTAGCATAACATTTATAAAGACTAGACACTTGAAAAAAATCATTTTTTGAGCTTGTACGAGGGGACTAATAATTTTTGTAACATAACATTTATAAAGACTAGACACTTGAAAAAAATCATTTTTTTGAGCTTGGACGAGGCGAAAAATATTTTTTTGTAATATAACATTTATAAAGACTAGACACTTTAAAAAAATCATTTTTTTGAGCTTGTACGAGGGGACTAATAATTTTTGTAACATAACATTTATAAAGACTAGACACTTGAAAAAAATCACTTTTTTGAGCTTGTACGAGGCGAAAAATATTTTTTTGTAATATAACATTTATAAAGACTAGACACTTGAAAAAAATCATTTTTTGAGCTTGTACGAGGGGACCAAAAACATTTGTAATATAACATTTATAAAGACTAGACACTTGAAAAAAATCATTTTTTTGAGCTTGTACGAGGCGAAAAATAATTTTTGTAATATAACATTTATAAAGACTAAACACTTGAAAAAAATCATTTTTTTGAACTTGTACAAGGGGAAAAATAATTTTTGTAATATAACATTTATAAAGACTAAACACTTGAAAAAAATCATTTTTTTGAACTTGTACAAGGGGAAAAATAATTTTTGTAATATAACATTTATAAAGACTAGACACTTTAAAAAAATCATTTTTTTGAGCTTGTACGAGGGGACCAAAGACATTTGTAATATAACATTTATTAAGACTAGACACTTGAAAAAAATCATTTTTTTGAGCTTGTACGAGGCGAAAAATATTTTTTTGTAATATAATATTTATAAAGCCTAGACACTTGAAAAAAATCATTTTTTTGAGCTTGTACGAGGGGACCAAACACATTTGTAATATAACATTTATAAACACTAGACACTTGAAAAAAATCATTTTTTTGAGCTTGTACGAGGCGAAAAATATTTTTTTGTAATATAACATTTATAAAGACTAGACACTTGAAAAAAATCATTTTTTTGAGCTTGTACGAGGGGACCAAACACATTTGTAATATAACATTTATAAACACTAGACACTTGAAAAAAATCATTTTTTTGAGCTTGTACGAGGGGACCAAAAACATTTGTAATATAACATTTATAAAGACTAGGCACTTGAAAAAAATCATTTTTTTGAGCTTGTACGAGGCGAAAAAGAATTTTTGTAATATAACATTTATAAAGACTACACACTTGAAAAAAATCATTTTTTTTGAGCTTGTACGAGGGGACTAATAATTTTTGTAACATAACATTAATAAAGCCTAGACACTTGAAAAAAATCATTTTTTTGAGCTTGTACGAGGGGACTAATAATTTTTGTAACATAACATTTATAAAGACTAGACACTTGAAAAAAATCATTTTTTTGAGCTTGGACGAGGCGAAAAATAATTTTTGTAATATAACATTTATAAAGACTAGACACTTGAAAAAAATCATTTTTTTGAGCTTGTACGAGGCGAAAAATAATTTTTGTAATATAACATTTATAAAGACTAAACACTTGAAAAAAATCATTTTTTTGAACTTGTACAAGGGGAAAAATAATTTTTGTAATATAACATTTATAAAGACTAGACACTTTAAAAAAATCATTTTTTTGAGCTTGTACGAGGGGACCAAAGACATTTGTAATATAACATTTATTAAGACTAGACACTTGAAAAAAATCATTTTTTTGAGCTTGTACGAGGCGAAAAATATTTTTTTGTAATATAATATTTATAAAGCCTAGACACTTGAAAAAAATCATTTTTTTGAGCTTGTACGAGGGGACCAAACACATTTGTAATATAACATTTATAAACACTAGACACTTGAAAAAAATCATTTTTTTGAGCTTGTACGAGGCGAAAAATATTTTTTTGTAATATAACATTTATAAAGACTAGACACTTGAAAAAAATCACTTTTTTGAGCTTGTACGAGGCGAAAAATATTTTTTTGTAATATAACATTTATAAAGACTAGACACTTGAAAAAAATCATTTTTTTGAGCTTGTACGAGGGGACCAAACACATTTGTAATATAACATTTATAAACACTAGACACTTGAAAAAAATCATTTTTTTGAGCTTGTACGAGGGGACCAAAAACATTTGTAATATAACATTTATAAAGACTAGGCACTTGAAAAAAATCATTTTTTTGAGCTTGTACGAGGCGAAAAAGAATTTTTGTAATATAACATTTATAAAGACTACACACTTGAAAAAAATCATTTTTTTTGAGCTTGTACGAGGGGACTAATAATTTTTGTAACATAACATTAATAAAGCCTAGACACTTGAAAAAAATCATTTTTTTGAGCTTGTACGAGGGGACTAATAATTTTTGTAACATAACATTTATAAAGACTAGACACTTGAAAAAAATCATTTTTTGAGCTTGGACGAGGCGAAAAATATTTTTTTGTAATATAACATTTATAAAGACTAGACACTTTAAAAAAATCATTTTTTTGAGCTTGTACGAGGGGACTAATAATTTTTGTAACATAACATTTATAAAGACTAGACACTTGAAAAAAATCACTTTTTTGAGCTTGTACGAGGCGAAAAATATTTTTTTGTAATATAACATTTATAAAGACTAGACACTTGAAAAAAATCATTTTTTTGAGCTTGTACGAGGGGACCAAAAACATTTGTAATATAACATTTATAAAGACTAGACACTTGAAAAAATCATTTTTTTGAGCTTGTACGAGGCGAAAAATAATTTTTGTAATATAACATTTATAAAGACTAAACACTTGAAAAAAATCATTTTTTTGAACTTGTACAAGGGGAAAAATAATTTTTGTAATATAACATTTATAAAGACTAGACACTTTAAAAAAATCATTTTTTTGAGCTTGTACGAGGGGACCAAAGACATTTGTAATATAACATTTATTAAGACTAGACACTTGAAAAAAATCATTTTTTTGAGCTTGTACGAGGCGAAAAATATTTTTTGTAATATAATATTTATAAAGCCTAGACACTTGAAAAAAATCATTTTTTTGAGCTTGTACGAGGGGACCAAACACATTTGTAATATAACATTTATAAACACTAGACACTTGAAAAAAATCATTTTTTTGAGCTTGTACGAGGCGAAAAATATTTTTTTGTAATATAACATTTATAAAGACTAGACACTTGAAAAAAATCACTTTTTTGAGCTTGTACGAGGCGAAAAATAATTTTTGTAATATAACATTTATAAAGACTAGACACTTGAAAAAAATCATTTTTTTGAGCTTAAACGAGGGGACCAAACACATTTGTAATATAACATTTATAAACACTAGACACTTGAAAAAAATCATTTTTTTGAGCTTGTACGAGGGGACCAAAAACATTTGTAATATAACATTTATAAAGACTAGGCACTTGAAAAAAATCATTTTTTTGAGCTTGTACGAGGCGAAAAAGAATTTTTGTAATATAACATTTATAAAGACTACACACTTGAAAAAAATCATTTTTTTTGAGCTTGTACGAGGGGACTAATAATTTTTGTAACATAACATTAATAAAGCCTAGACACTTGAAAAAAATCATTTTTTTGAGCTTGTACGAGGGGACTAATAATTTTTGTAACATAACATTTATAAAGACTAGACACTTGAAAAAAATCATTTTTTTGAGCTTGGACGAGGCGAAAAATATTTTTTTGTAATATAACATTTATAAAGACTAGACACTTTAAAAAAATCATTTTTTTGAGCTTGTACGAGGGGACTAATAATTTTTGTAACATAACATTTATAAAGACTAGACACTTGAAAAAAATCACTTTTTTGAGCTTGTACGAGGCGAAAAATATTTTTTGTAATATAACATTTATAAAGACTAGACACTTGAAAAAAATCATTTTTTTGAGCTTGTACGAGGGGACCAAAAACATTTGTAATATAACATTTATAAAGACTAGACACTTGAAAAAAATCATTTTTTTGAGCTTGTACGAGGCGAAAAATAATTTTTGTAATATAACATTTATAAAGACTAAACACTTGAAAAAAATCATTTTTTTGAACTTGTACAAGGGGAAAAATAATTTTTGTAATATAACATTTATAAAGACTAAACACTTGAAAAAAATCATTTTTTTGAACTTGTACAAGGGGAAAAATAATTTTTGTAATATAACATTTATAAAGACTAGACACTTTAAAAAATCATTTTTTTGAGCTTGTACGAGGGGACCAAAGACATTTGTAATATAACATTTATTAAGACTAGACACTTGAAAAAAATCATTTTTTTGAGCTTGTACGAGGCGAAAAATATTTTTTTGTAATATAATATTTATAAAGCCTAGACACTTGAAAAAAATCATTTTTTTGAGCTTGTACGAGGGGACCAAACACATTTGTAATATAACATTTATAAACACTAGACACTTGAAAAAAATCATTTTTTTGAGCTTGTACGAGGCGAAAAATATTTTTTTGTAATATAACATTTATAAAGACTAGACACTTGAAAAAAATCATTTTTTTGAGCTTGTACGAGGGGACCAAACACATTTGTAATATAACATTTATAAACACTAGACACTTGAAAAAAATCATTTTTTTGAGCTTGTACGAGGGGACTAATAATTTTTGTAACATAACATTTATAAAGACTAGGCACTTGAAAAAAATCATTTTTTTGAGCTTGTACGAGGCGAAAAAGAATTTTTGTAATATAACATTTATAAAGACTACACACTTGAAAAAAATCATTTTTTTTGAGCTTGTACGAGGGGACTAATAATTTTTGTAACATAACATTAATAAAGCCTAGACACTTGAAAAAAATCATTTTTTTGAGCTTGTACGAGGGGACTAATAATTTTTGTAACATAACATTTATAAAGACTAGACACTTGAAAAAAATCATTTTTTTGAGCTTGGACGAGGCGAAAAATATTTTTTTGTAATATAACATTTATAAAGACTAGACACTTGAAAAAAATCATTTTTTTGAGCTTGTACGAGGCGAAAAATAATTTTTGTAATATAACATTTATAAAGACTAAACACTTGAAAAAAATCATTTTTTTGAACTTGTACAAGGGGAAAAATAATTTTTGTAATATAACATTTATAAAGACTAGACACTTTAAAAAAATCATTTTTTTGAGCTTGTACGAGGGGACCAAAGACATTTGTAATATAACATTTATTAAGACTAGACACTTGAAAAAAATCATTTTTTTGAGCTTGTACGAGGCGAAAAATATTTTTTGTAATATAATATTTATAAAGCCTAGACACTTGAAAAAAATCATTTTTTTGAGCTTGTACGAGGGGACCAAACACATTTGTAATATAACATTTATAAACACTAGACACTTGAAAAAAATCATTTTTTTGAGCTTGTACGAGGCGAAAAATAATTTTTGTAATATAACATTTATAAAGACTAGACACTTGAAAAAAATCATTTTTTTGAGCTTGTACGAGGCGAAAAATATTTTTTGTAATATAACATTTATAAAGACTAGACACTTGAAAAAAATCATTTTTTGAGCTTGTACGAGGGGACCAAACACATTTGTAATATAACATTTATAAACACTAGACACTTGAAAAAAATCATTTTTTTGAGCTTGTACGAGGGGACCAAAAACATTTGTAATATAACATTTATAAAGACTAGGCACTTGAAAAAAATCATTTTTTTGAGCTTGTACGAGGCGAAAAAGAATTTTTGTAATATAACATTTATAAAGACTACACACTTGAAAAAAATCATTTTTTTTGAGCTTGTACGAGGGGACTAATAATTTTTGTAACATAACATTAATAAAGCCTAGACACTTGAAAAAAATCATTTTTTGAGCTTGTACGAGGGGACTAATAATTTTTGTAACATAACATTTATAAAGACTAGACACTTGAAAAAAATCATTTTTTTGAGCTTGGACGAGGCGAAAAATATTTTTTTGTAATATAACATTTATAAAGACTAGACACTTTAAAAAAATCATTTTTTTGAGCTTGTACGAGGGGACTAATAATTTTTGTAATATAACATTTATAAAGACTAGACACTTGAAAAAAATCATTTTTTTGAGCTTGTACGAGGCGAAAAATATTTTTTTGTAATATAACATTTATAAAGACTAGACACTTGAAAAAATCATTTTTTTGAGCTTGTACGAGGGGACCAAAAACATTTGTAATATAACATTTATAAAGACTAGACACTTGAAAAAAATCATTTTTTTGAGCTTGTACGAGGCGAAAAATAATTTTTGTAATATAACATTTATAAAGACTAAACACTTGAAAAAAATCATTTTTTTGAACTTGTACAAGGGGAAAAATAATTTTTGTAATATAACATTTATAAAGACTAGACACTTTAAAAAAATCATTTTTTTGAGCTTGTACGAGGGGACCAAAGACATTTGTAATATAACATTTATTAAGACTAGACACTTTAAAAAAATCATTTTTTTGAGCTTGTACGAGGCGAAAAATAATTTTTGTAATATAATATTTATAAAGCCTAGACACTTGAAAAAAATCATTTTTTGAGCTTGTACGAGGGGACCAAACACATTTGTAATATAACATTTATAAACACTAGACACTTGAAAAAAATCATTTTTTTGAGCTTGTACGAGGCGAAAAATATTTTTTTGTAATATAACATTTATAAAGACTAGACACTTGAAAAAAATCATTTTTTTGAGCTTGTACGAGGCGAAAAATAATTTTTGTAATATAACATTTATAAAGACTAGACACTTGAAAAAAATCATTTTATTGAGCTTGTACGAGGGGACCAAACACATTTGTAATATAACATTTATAAACACTAGACACTTGAAAAAAATCATTTTTTTGAGCTTGTACGAGGGGACCAAAAACATTTGTAATATAACATTTATAAAGACTAGGCACTTGAAAAAAATCATTTTTTTGAGCTTGTACGAGGCGAAAAAGAATTTTTGTAATATAACATTTATAAAGACTACACACTTGAAAAAAATCATTTTTTTTGAGCTTGTACGAGGGGACTAATAATTTTTGTAACATAACATTAATAAAGCCTAGACACTTGAAAAAAATCATTTTTTTGAGCTTGTACGAGGGGACTAATAATTTTTGTAACATAACATTTATAAAGACTAGACACTTGAAAAAAATCATTTTTTTGAGCTTGGACGAGGCGAAAAATATTTTTTTGTAATATAACATTTATAAAGACTAGACACTTTAAAAAAATCATTTTTTTGAGCTTGTACGAGGGGACTAATAATTTTTGTAACATAACATTTATAAAGACTAGACACTTTAAAAAAATCATTTTTTTGAGCTTGTACGAGGGGACTAATAATTTTTGTAACATAACATTTATAAAGACTAGACACTTGAAAAAAATCACTTTTTTGAGCTTGTACGAGGCGAAAAATATTTTTTTGTAATATAACATTTATAAAGACTAGACACTTGAAAAAAATCATTTTTTTGAGCTTGTACGAGGCGAAAAATATTTTTTTGTAATATAATATTTATAAAGCCTAGACACTTGAAAAAAATCATTTTTTTGAGCTTGTACGAGGGGACCAAACACATTTGTAATATAACATTTATAAACACTAGACACTTGAAAAAAATCATTTTTTTGAGCTTGTACGAGGCGAAAAATATTTTTTTGTAATATAACATTTATAAAGACTAGACACTTGAAAAAAATCACTTTTTTGAGCTTGTACGAGGCGAAAAATATTTTTTTGTAATATAACATTTATAAAGACTAGACACTTGAAAAAAATCATTTTTTTGAGCTTGTACGAGGGGACCAAACACATTTGTAATATAACATTTATAAACACTAGACACTTGAAAAAAATCATTTTTTTGAGCTTGTACGAGGGGACCAAAAACATTTGTAATATAACATTTATAAAGACTAGGCACTTGAAAAAAATCATTTTTTTGAGCTTGTACGAGGCGAAAAAGAATTTTTGTAATATAACATTTATAAAGACTACACACTTGAAAAAAATCATTTTTTGAGCTTGTACGAGGGGACTAATAATTTTTGTAACATAACATTAATAAAGCCTAGACACTTGAAAAAAATCATTTTTTTGAGCTTGTACGAGGGGACTAATAATTTTTGTAACATAACATTTATAAAGACTAGACACTTGAAAAAAATCATTTTTTTGAGCTTGGACGAGGCGAAAAATAATTTTTGTAATATAACATTTATAAAGACTAGACACTTGAAAAAAATCATTTTTTTGAGCTTGTACGAGGCGAAAAATAATTTTTGTAATATAACATTTATAAAGACTAGACACTTGAAAAAAATCATTTTTTTGAGCTTGTACGAGGGGACCAAAAACATTTGTAATATAATATTTATAAAGACTAGACACTTGAAAAAAATCATTTTTTTGAGCTTGTACGAGGCGAAAAATAATTTTTGTAATATAACATTTATAAAGACTAGACACTTGAAAAAAATCATTTTTTTGAACTTGTACGAGGCGAAAAAGAATTTTTGTAATATAACATTTATAAAGACTACACACTTGAAAAAAATCATTTTTTTTGAGCTTGTACGAGGGGACTAATAATTTTTGTAACATAACATTAATAAAGCCTAGACACTTGAAAAAAATCATTTTTTTGAGCTTGTACGAGGGGACTAATAATTTTTGTAACATAACATTTATAAAGACTAGACACTTGAAAAAAATCATTTTTTTGAGCTTATACGAGGCGAAAAATAATTTTTGTAATATAATATTTATAAAGCCTAGACACTTGAAAAAAATCATTTTTTTGAGCTTGTACGAGGGGACTAATAATTTTTGTAACAACATTTATAAAGACTAGACACTTGAAAAAAATCATTTTTTTGAGCTTGTACGAGGCGAAAAATATTTTTTTGTTATATAACATTTATAAAGACTAGACACTTTAAAAAAATCATTTTTTTGAGCTTGTACGAGGCGAAAAATAATTTTTGTAATATAACATTTATAAAGACTAGACACTTGAAAAAAATCATTTTTTTGAGCTTGTACGAGGGGACCAAAAACATTTGTAATATAACATTTATAAAGACTAGACACTTGAAAAAAATCATTTTTTTGAGCTTGTACGAGGCGAAAAATATTTTTTTGTAATATAACATTTATAAAGACTAGACACTTGAAAAAAATCATTTTTTTGAGCTTGTACGAGGGGACCAAACACATTTGTAATATAACATTTATAAACACTTGACACTTCAAAAAAATCATTTTTTTGAGCTTGTACTAGGCGAAAAATATTTTTTTGTAATATAACATTTATAAAGACTAGACACTTGAAAAAAATCATTTTTTTAAGCTCGTACGAGGCGAAAAATAATTTTTGTAATATAGCATTTATAAAGACTAGACACTTGAAAAAAATCATTTTTTTGAGCTTGTACGAAGGGACCAAACACATTTGTAATATAACATTTATAAACACTAGACACTTGAAAAAAATCAGTTTTTTGAAGTTGTACGAGGCGAAAAATATTTTTTTGTTATATAACATTTATAAAGACTAAACACTTGAAAAAAATCATTTTTTTGTACTTGTACGGGGGGACTAATAATTTTTGTAACAACATTTATAAAGACTAGACACTTGAAAAAAATCATTTTTTTGAGCTTATACGAGGCGAAAAATAATTTTTGTAATATAATATTTATAAAGCCTAGACACTTGAAAAAAATCATTTTTTTGAGCTTGTACGAGGGGACTAATAATTTTTGTAACAACATTTATAAAGACTAGACACTTGAAAAAAATCATTTTTTTAAGTTCGTACGAGGCGAAAAATAATTTTTGTAATATAACGTTTATAAAGACTAGACACTTGAAAAAAATCATTTTTTTGAGCTTGTACGAGGGGACCAAACACATTTGTAATATAACATTTATAAACACTAGACACTTGAAAAAAATCAGTTTTTTGAAGTTGTATGAGGCGAAAAATATTTTTTTGTTATATAACATTTATAAAGACTAGACACTTTAAAAAAATCATTTTTTTGAGCTTGTACGAGGCGAAAAATAATTTTTGTAATATAACATTTATAAAGACTAGACACTTGAAAAAAATCATTTTTTTGAGCTTGTACGAGGGGACCAAAAACATTTGTAATATAACATTTATAAAGACTAGACACTTGAAAAAAATCATTTTTTTGAGCTTGTACGTGGGGACCAAAAACATTTGTAATATAACATTTATAAAGACTAGACACTTGAAAAAAATCATTTTTTTTGAGCTTGTACGAGGCGAAAAATAATTTTTGTAATATAATATTTTAAGACTAGACACTTGAAAAAAATCATTTTTTGAGCTTGTACGAGGGGACCAAAAACATTTGTAATATAACATTTATAAAGACTAGACACTTGAAAAAAATCATTTTTTTGAGCTTGTACGAGGCGAAAAATATTTTTTGTAATATAACATTTATAAAGACTAGACACTTGAAAAAAATCATTTTTTTAAGTTCGTACGAGGCGAAAAATAATTTTTGTAATATAACGTTTATAAAGACTAGACACTTGAAAAAAATCATTTTTTTGAGCTTGTACGAGGGGACCAAACACATTTGTAATATAACATTTATAAACACTAGACACTTGAAAAAAATCAGTTTTTTGAAGTTGTATGAGGCGAAAAATATTTTTTTGTTATATAACATTTATAAAGACTAGACACTTTAAAAAAATCATTTTTTTGAGCTTGTACGAGGCGAAAAATAATTTTTGTAATATAACATTTATAAAGACTAGACACTTGAAAAAAATCATTTTTTTGAGCTTGTACGAGGGGACCAAAAACATTTGTAATATAACATTTATAAAGACTAGACACTTGAAAAAAATCATTTTTTTGAGCTTGTACGAGGCGAAAAATATTTTTTGTAATATAACATTTATAAAGACTAGGCACTTGAAAAAAATCATTTTTTGAGCTTGTACGAGGGGACCAAAAACATCTACAATATAACATTTATAAAGACTAGACACTTGAAAAAAATCATTTTTTTGAGCTTGTACGAAGGGACCAAACACATTTGTAATATAACATTTATAAACACTAGACACTTGAATAAAATCAGTTTTTTGAAGTTGTACGAGGCGAAAAATATTTTTTTGTCATATAACATTTATAAAGACTAAACACTTGAAAAAAATCATTTTTTTGAACTTGTACGGGGGGAAAAATAATTTTTGTAATATAACATTTATAAAGACTAGACACTTGAAAAAAATCATTTTTTTGAGCTTGTACGAGGGGACCAAAAACATTTGTAATATAACATTTATAAAGACTAGGCACTTGAAAAAAATCAGTTTTTTGAAGTTGTACGAGGCGAAAAATATTTTTTTGTTATATAACATTTATAAAGACTAAACACTTGAAAAAAATCATTTTTTTGAACTTGTACGAGGCGAAAAAGAATTTTTGTAATATAACATTTATAAAGACTACACACTTGAAAAAAATCATTTTTTTTGAGCTTGTACGAGGGGACTAATAATTTTTGTAACATAACATTAATAAAGCCTAGACACTTGAAAAAAATCATTTTTTTGAGCTTATACGAGGCGAAAAATAATTTTTGTAATATAATATTTATAAAGCCTAGACACTTGAGAAAAATCATTTTTTGGAGCTTGTACGAGGCGAAAAATATTTTTTTGTTATATAACATTTATAAAGACTAAACACTTGAAAAAAATCATTTTTTTGAGCTTGTACGAGGGGACTAATAATTTTTGTAACAACATTTATAAAGACTAGACACTTGAAAAAAATCATTTTTTTGAGCTTGTACGAGGGGACCAAACACATTTGTAATATAACATTTATAAACACTAGACACTTGAAAAAAATCAGTTTTTTGAAGTTGTACGAGGCGAAAAATATTTTTTTGTTATATAACATTTATAAAGACTAAACACTTGAAAAAAATCATTTTTTTGAGCTTGTACGAGGCGAAAAATAATTTTTGTAATATAATATTTATAAAGCCTAGACACTTGAAAAAAATCATTTTTTTGAGCTTGTACTAGGCGAAAAATATTTTTTTGTAATATAACATTTATAAAGACTAGACACTTGAAAAAAATCATTTTTTTGAGCTTGTACGAGGGGACCAAACACATTTGTAATATAACATTTATAAAGACTACACACTTGAAAAAAATCATTTTTTTGAGCTTGTACGAGGGGACTAATAATTTTTGTAACATAACATTAATAAAGCCTAGACACTTGAAAAAAATCATCTTTTTGAGCTTGTACGAGGGGACTAATAATTTTTGTAACATAACATTTATAAAGACTAGACACTTGAAAAAAATCATTTTTTTGAGCTTGTACGAGGCGAAAAATAATTTTTGTAATATAACATTTATAAAGACTAGACACTTGAAAAAAATCATTTTTTTAAGTTCGTACGAGGCGAAAAATAATTTTTGTAATATAACGTTTATAAAGACTAGACACTTGAAAAAAATCATTTTTTTGAGCTTGTACGAGGGGACCAAACACATTTGTAATATAACATTTATAAACACTAGACACTTGAAAAAAATCATTTTTTTGAACTTGTACGAGGCGAAAAAGAATTTTTGTAATATAACATTTATAAAGACTAGACACTTGAAAAAAATCATTTTTTTGAGCTTGTACGAGGGGACCAAAAACATTTGTAATATAACATTAATAAAGACTAGACACTTGAAAAAAATCATTTTTTTGAGCTTGTACGAGGGGACTAATAATTTTTGTAACAACATTTATAAAGACTAGACACTTGAAAAAAATCATTTTTTTGAGCTTGTACGAGGCGAAAAATTATTTTTGTAATATAACATTTATAAAGCCTAGACACTTGAAAAAAATCATTTTTTTGAGCTTGTACGAGGGGACTAATAATTTTTGTAACAACATTTATAAAGACTAGACACTTGAAAAAAATCATTTTTTTGAGCTTGTACGAGGCGAAAAATAATTTTTGTAATATAACATTTATAAAGACTAGACACTTTAAAAAAATCATTTTTTTGAGCTTGTACGAGGCGAAAAATAATTTTTGTAATATAACATTTATAAAGACTAGACACTTGAAAAAAATCATTTTTTTGAGCTGGTACTAGGCGAAAAATATTTTTTTGTAATATAACATTTATAAAGACTAGACACTTGAAAAAAATCATTTTTTTGAGCTTGTACGAGGGGACCAAACACATTTGTAATATAACATTTATAAAGACTACACACTTGAAAAAAATCATTTTTTTTGAGCTTGTACGAGGGGACTAATAATTTTTGTAACATAACATTAATAAAGCCTAGACACTTGAAAAAAATCATTTTTTTGAGCTTGTACGAGGGGACTAATAATTTTTGTAACATAACATTTATAAAGACTAGACACTTGAAAAAAATCATTTTTTTGAGCTTGTACGAGGGGACCAAACACATTTGTAATATAACATTTATAAACACTAGACACTTGAAAAAAATCATTTTTTTGAGCTTGTACGAGGGGACCAAACACATTTGTAATATAACATTTATAAAGACTAGACACTTGAAAAAAATCATTTTTTGAGCTTGTACGAGGGGACTAATAATTTTTGTAACATAACATTAATAAAGCCTAGACACTTGAAAAAAATCATTTTTTTGAGCTTGTACGAGGGGACTAATAATTTTTGTAACATAACATTTATAAAGACTAGACACTTGAAAAAAATCATTTTTTTGAGCTTGTACGAGGGGACCAAACACATTTGTAATATAACATTTATAAACACTAGACACTTGAAAAAAATCATTTTTTTGAGCTTGTACGAGGGGACCAAACACATTTGTAATATAACATTTATAAAGACTACACACTTGAAAAAAATCATTTTTTTGAGCTTGTACGAGGCGAAAAATAATTTTTGTAATATAATATTTATAAAGCCTAGACACTTGAAAAAAATCATTTTTTGAGCTTGTACTAGGCGAAAAATATTTTTTTGTAATATAACATTTATAAAGACTAGACACTTGAAAAAAATCATTTTTTGAGCTTGTACGAGGGGACCAAAAACATTTGTAATATAACATTTATAAAGACTACACACTTGAAAAAAATCATTTTTTGAGCTTGTACGAGGGGACTAATAATTTTTGTAACATAACATTAATAAAGCCTAGACACTTGAAAAAAATCATTTTTTTGAGCTTGTACGAGGGGACTAATAATTTTTGTAACAACATTTATAAAGACTAGACACTTGAAAAAAATCATTTTTTTGAGCTTGTACGAGGCGAAAAATATTTTTTTGTAATATAACATTTATAAAGACTAGACACTTGAAAAAAATCATTTTTTTAAGTTCGTACGAGGCGAAAAATAATTTTTGTAATATAACGTTTATAAAGACTAGACACTTGAAAAAAATCATTTTTTTGAGCTTGTACGAGGGGACCAAACACATTTGTAATATAACATTTATAAACACTAGACACTTGAAAAAAATCATTTTTTTGAACTTGTACGAGGCGAAAAAGAATTTTTGTAATATAACATTTATAAAGACTACACACTTGAAAAAAATCATTTTTTTTGAGCTTGTACGAGGGGACTAATAATTTTTGTAACATAACATTAATAAAGCCTAGACACTTGAAAAAAATCATTTTTTTGAGCTTGTACGAGGCGAAAAATTATTTTTGTAATATAACATTTATAAAGACTAGACACTTGAAAAAAATCATTTTTTTGAGCTTGTACGAGGGGACCAAAAACATTTGTAATATAACATTTATAAAGACTAGACACTTGAAAAAAATCATTTTTTTGAGCTTGTACGAGGCGAAAAATAGTTTTTGTAATATAACATTTATAAAAACTAGACACTTGAAAAAAATCATTTTTTTGAGCTTGTACGAGGCGAAAAATAATTTTTGTAATATAACATTTATAAAGACTAAACACTTGAAAAAAATCATTTTTTTGAACTTGTACAAGGGGAAAAATAATTTTTGTAATATAACATTTATAAAGACTAGACACTTTAAAAAAATCATTTTTTTGAGCTTGTACGGGGGGAGCAAAGACATTTGTAATATAACATTTATTAAGACTAGACACTTGAAAAAAATCATTTTTTTGAGCTTGTACGAGGCGAAAAATATTTTTTGTAATATAACATTTATAAAGACTAGACACTTGAAAAAAATCATTTTTTTGAGCTTGTACGAGGGGACCAAACACATTTGTAATATAACATTTATAAACACTAGACACTTGAAAAAAATCATTTTTTTGAGCTTGTACGAGGCGAAAAATAATTTTTGTAATATAACATTTATAAAGACTAGACACTTGAAAAAAATCATTTTTTGAGCTTGTACGAGGCGAAAAATATTTTTTGTAATATATTATTTATAAAGACTAGACACTTGAAAAAAATCATTTTTTTGAGCTTCTACGAGGGGACCAAACACATTTGTAATATAACATTTATAAACACTAGACACTTGAAAAAAATCATTTTTTTGAGCTTGTACGAGGCGAAAAATATTTTTTTGTAATATAACATTTATAAAGACTAGACACTTGAAAAAAATCATTTTTTTGAGCTTGTACGAGGGGACCAAAAACATTTGTAATATAACATTTATAAAGACTAGACACTTGAAAAAAATCATTTTTTTGAGCTTGTACGAGGCGAAAAATAATTTTTGTAATATAACATTTATAAAGACTAGACACTTGAAAAAAATCATTTTTTTGAGCTTGTACGAGGCGAAAAATAATTTTTGTAATATAACATTTATAAAGACTAAACACTTGAAAAAAATCATTTTTTTGAACTTGTACAAGGGGAAAAATAATTTTTGTAATATAACATTTATAAAGACTAGACACTTTAAAAAAATCATTTTTTTGAGCTTGTACGAGGGGACCAAAAACATTTGTAATATAACATTTATAAAGACTAGACACTTGAAAAAAATCATTTTTTTGAGCTTGTACGAGGCGAAAAATAGTTTTTGTAATATAACATTTATAAAGACTAGACACTTGAAAAAAATCATTTTTTTGAGCTTGTACGAGGCGAAAAATAATTTTTGTAATATAACATTTATAAAGACTAAACACTTGAAAAAAATCATTTTTTTGAACTTGTACAAGGGGAAAAATAATTTTTGTAATATAACATTTATAAAGACTAGACACTTTAAAAAAATCATTTTTTTGAGCTTGTACGGGGGGAGCAAAGACATTTGTAATATAACATTTATTAAGACTAGACACTTGAAAAAAATCATTTTTTTGAGCTTGTACGAGGCGAAAAATATTTTTTTGTAATATAACATTTATAAAGACTAGACACTTGAAAAAAATCATTTTTTTGAGCTTGTACGAGGGGACCAAACACATTTGTAATATAACATTTATAAACACTAGACACTTGAAAAAAATCATTTTTTTGAGCTTGTACGAGGCGAAAAATATTTTTTTGTAATATAACATTTATAAAGACTAGACACTTGAAAAAAATCATTTTTTTGAGCTTGTACGAGGCGAAAAATATTTTTTTGTAATATATTATTTATAAAGACTAGACACTTGAAAAAAATCATTTTTTTGAGCTTCTACGAGGGGACCAAACACATTTGTAATATAACATTTATAAACACTAGACACTTGAAAAAAATCATTTTTTTGAGCTTGTACGAGGCGAAAAATATTTTTTGTAATATAACATTTATAAAGACTAGACACTTGAAAAAAATCATTTTTTTGAGCTTGTACGAGGGGACCAAAAACATTTGTAATATAACATTTATAAAGACTAGACACTTGAAAAAAATCATTTTTTTGAGCTTGTACGAGGCGAAAAATAATTTTTGTAATATAACATTTATAAAGACTAGACACTTGAAAAAAATCATTTTTTTGAGCTTGTACGAAGCGAAAAATAATATTTGTAATATAACATTTATAAAGACTAGACACTTGAAAAAAATCATTTTTTTGAGCTTGTACGAGGGGACCAAAAACATTTGTAATATAACATTTATAAAGACTAGACACTTGAAAAAAATCATTTTTTTGAGCTTGTACGAAGGGACCAAACACATTTGTAATATAACATTTATAAACACTAGACACTTGAAAAAAATCATTTTTTTGAGCTTGTACGAGGCGAAAAATAATTTTTGTAATATAATATTTATAAAGCCTAGACACTTGAAAAAAATCATTTTTTTGAGCTTGTACGAGGGGACTAATAATTTTTGTAACATAACATTTATAAAGACTAGACACTTGAAAAAAATCATTTTTTTGAGCTTGTACGAGGCGAAAAATATTTTTTTGTAATATAACATTTATAAAGACTAGACACTTGAAAAAAATCATTTTTTTAAGTTCGTACGAGGCGAAAAATAATTTTTGTAATATAACGTTTATAAAGACTAGACACTTGAAAAAAATCATTTTTTTGAGCTTGTACGAGGGGACCAAACACATTTGTAATATAACATTTATAAAGACTAGACACTTGAAAAAAATCATTTTTTTGAGCTTGGACGAGGCGAAAAATATTTTTTTGTAATACAACATTTATAAAGACTAGACACTTGAAAAAAATCATTTTTTTGAGCTTGTACGAGGGGACCAAAGACATTTGTAATATAACATTTATAAAGACTAGACACTTGAAAAAAATCATTTTTTTGAGCTTGTACGAGGCAAAAAATAATTTTTGTAATATAACATTTATAAAGACTAGACACTTGAAAAAAATCATTTTTTTGAGCTTGTACGAGGGGACCAAAAACATTTGTAATATAACATTTATAAAGACTAGACACTTAAAAAAATCATTTTTTTGAGCTTATACGAGGCGAAAAATAATTTTTGTAATATAATATTTATAAAGCCTAGACACTTGAGAAAAATCATTTTTTGGAGCTTGTACGAGGGGACTAATAATTTTTGTAATATAACATTTATAAAGACTAGACACTTGAAAAAAATCATTTTTTTGAGCTTGTACGAGGGGACCAAAAACATTTGTAATATAAAATTTATAAAGACTAGACACTTGAAAAAAATCATTTTTTTGAGCTTGTACGAGGCGAAAAATAATTTTTGTAATATAACATTTATAAAGACTAGACACTTGAAAAAAATCATTTTTTTGAGCTTGTACGAGGCGAAAAATATTTTTTTGTAATATAACATTTATAAAGACTAGACACTTGAAAAAAATCATTTTTTTGAGCTTGTACGAGGGGACCAAACACATTTGTAATATAACATTTATAAACACTAGACACTTGAAAAAAATCATTTTTTTGAGCTTGTACGAGGCGAAAAATAATTTTTGTAATATAACATTTATAAAGACTAGACACTTGAAAAAAATCATTTTTTTGAGCTTGTACGAGGCGAAAAATATTTTTTTGTAATATAACATTTATAAAGACTAGACACTTGAAAAAAATCATTTTTTTGAGCTTGTACGAGGGGACCAAACACATTTGTAATATAACATTTATAAACACTAGACACTTGAAAAAAATAATTTTTTTGAGCTTGTACGAGGCGAAAAATATTTTTTGTAATATAACATTTATAAAGACTAGACACTTGAAAAAAATCATTTTTTTGAGCTTGTACGAGGCGAAAAATAATTTTTGTAATATAACATTTATAAAGACTAGACACTTGAAAAAAATCATTTTTTTGAGCTTGTACGAAGCGAAAAATAATATTTGTAATATAACATTTATAAAGACTAGACACTTGAAAAAAATCATTTCTTTGAGATTGTACGAGGGGACCAAAAACATTTGTAATATAACATTTATAAAGACTAGACACTTGAAAAAAATCATTTTTTTGAGCTTGTACGAGGCGAAAAAGAATTTTTGTAATATAACATTTATAAAGACTACACACTTGAAAAAAATCATTTTTTTGAGCTTGTACGAGGGGACCAAAAACATTTGTAATATAAAATTTATAAAGACTAGACACTTGAAAAAAATCATTTTTTTGAGCTTGTACGAGGCGAAAAATAATTTTTGTAATATAACATTTATAAAGACTAGACACTTGAAAAAAATCATTTTTTTGAGCTTGTACGAGGCGAAAAATAATTTTTGTAATATAACATTTATAAAGACTAGACACTTGAAAAAAATCATTTTTTTGAGTTTTTACGAGGCGAAAAATAATTTTTGTAATATAATATTTATAAAGCCTAGACACTTGAAAAAAATCATCTTTTTGAGCTTGTAAGAGGGGACTAATAATTTTTGTAACATAACATTTATAAAGACTAGACACTTGAAAAAAATCATTTTTTTGAGCTTGGACGAGGCGAAAAATAATTTTTGTAATACAACATTTATAAAGACTAGACACTTGAAAAAATCATTTTTTTGAGCTTGTACGAGGGGACCAAAGACATTTGTAATATAACATTTATAAAGACTAGACACTTGAAAAAAATCATTTTTTGAGCTTGTACGAGGCAAAAAATAATTTTTGTAATATAACATTTATAAAGACTAGACACTTGAAAAAAATCATTTTTTTGAGCTTGTACGAGGGGACCAAAGACATTTGTAATATAACATTTATAAAGACTAGACACTTGAAAAAAATCATTTTTTTGAGTTTTTACGAGGCGAAAAATAATTTTTGTAATATAATATTTATAAAGCCTAGACACTTGAAAAAAATCATCTTTTTGAGGTTGTAAGAGGGGACTAATAATTTTTGTAACATAACATTTATAAAGACTAGACACTTGAAAAAAATCATTTTTTTGAGCTTGGACGAGGCGAAAAATAATTTTTGTAATATAACATTTATAAAGACTAGACACTTGAAAAAAATCATTTTTTTGAGCTTGTACGAGGGGACCAAAGACATTTGTAATATAACATTTATAAAGACTAGACACTTGAAAAAAATCATTTTTTTGAGCTTGTACGAGGCGAAAAATATTTTTTGTAATATAACATTTATAAAGACTAGACACTTGAAAAAAATCATTTTTTTGAGCTTGTACGAGGCGAAAAATATTTTTTGTAATATAACATTTATAAAGACTAGACACTTGAAAAAAATCATTTTTTTGAGCTTGTACGAGGGGACCAAAAACATTTGTAATATAACATTTATAAAGACTAGACACTTGAAAAAAATCATTTTTTTGAGCTTGTACGAGGCGAAAAATAGTTTTTGTAATATAACATTTATAAAGACTAGACACTTGAAAAAAATCATTTTTTTGAGCTTGTACGAGGCGAACAATAATTTTTGTAATATAACATTTATAAAGACTAGACACTTGAAAAAAATCATTTTTTTGAACTTGTACAAGGGGAAAAATAATTTTTGTAATATAACATTTATAAAGACTAGACACTTTAAAAAAATCATTTTTTTGAGCTTGTACGAGGGGACCAAAGACATTTGTAATATAACATTTATTAAGACTAGACACTTGAAAAAAATCATTTTTTTGAGCTTGTACGAGGCGAAAAATATTTTTTTGTAATATAACATTTATAAAGACTAGACACTTGAAAAAAATCATTTTTTTGAGCTTGTACGAGGGGACCAAACACATTTGTAATATAACATTTATAAACACTAGACACTTGAAAAAAATCATTTTTTTGAGCTTGTACGAGGCGAAAAATAATTTTTGTAATATAACATTTATAAAGACTAGACACTTGAAAAAAATCATTTTTTTGAGCTTGTACGAGGCGAAAAATATTTTTTTGTAATATATTATTTATAAAGACTAGACACTTGAAAAAAATCATTTTTTTGAGCTTCTACGAGGGGACCAAACACATTTGTAATATAACATTTATAAACACTAGACACTTGAAAAAAATCATTTTTTTGAGCTTGTACGAGGCGAAAAATATTTTTTGTAATATAACATTTATAAAGACTAGACACTTGAAAAAAATCATTTTTTGAGCTTGTACGAGGGGACCAAAAACATTTGTAATATAACATTTATAAAGACTAGACACTTGAAAAAAATCATTTTTTTGAGCTTGTACGAGGCGAAAAATAATTTTTGTAATATAACATTTATAAAGACTAGACACTTGAAAAAAATCATTTTTTTGAGCTTGTACGAAGCGAAAAATAATATTTGTAATATAACATTTATAAAGACTAGACACTTGAAAAAAATCATTTTTTTCAGTTTGTACGAGGGGACCAAAAACATTTGTAATATAACATTTATAAAGACTAGACACTTGAAAAAAATCATTTTTTTGAGCTTGTACGAGGCGAAAAAGAATTTTTGTAATATAACATTTATAAAGACTACACACTTGAAAAAAATCATTTTTTTTGAGCTTGTACGAGGGGACCAAAAACATCTACAATATAACATTTATAAAGACTAGACACTTGAAAAAAATCATTTTTTTGAGCTTGTACGAGGCGAAAAATATTTTTTTGTAATATAACATTTATAAAGACTAGACACTTGAAAAAAATCATTTTTTGAGTTTTTACGAGGCGAAAAATAATTTTTGTAATATAATATTTATAAAGCCTAGACACTTGAAAAAAATCATCTTTTTGAGCTTGTACGAGGGGACTAATAATTTTTGTAACATAACATTTATAAAGACTAGACACTTGAAAAAAATCATTTTTTTGAGCTTGGACGAGGCGAAAAATATTTTTTTGTAATACAACATTTATAAAGACTAGACACTTGAAAAAATCATTTTTTTGAGCTTGTACGAGGGGACCAAAGACATTTGTAATATAACATTTATAAAGACTAGACACTTGAAAAAAATCATTTTTTTGAGCTTGTACGAGGCAAAAAATAATTTTTGTAATATAACATTTATAAAGACTAGACACTTGAAAAAAATCATTTTTTTGAGCTTGTACGAGGGGACCAAAAACATTTGTAATATAACATTTATAAAGACTAGACACTTAAAAAAATCATTTTTTTGAGCTTATACGAGGCGAAAAATAATTTTTGTAATATAATATTTATAAAGCCTAGACACTTGAGAAAAATCATTTTTTGGAGCTTGTACGAGGGGACTAATAATTTTTGTAATATAACATTTATAAAGACTAGACACTTGAAAAAAATCATTTTTTTGAGCTTGTACGAGGGGACCAAAAACATTTGTAATATAAAATTTATAAAGACTAGACACTTGAAAAAAATCATTTTTTTGAGCTTGTACGAGGCGAAAAATAATTTTTGTAATATAACATTTATAAAGACTAGACACTTGAAAAAAATCATTTTTTGAGCTTGTACGAGGCGAAAAATATTTTTTGTAATATAACATTTATAAAGACTAGACACTTGAAAAAAATCATTTTTTTGAGCTTGTACGAGGGGACCAAACACATTTGTAATATAACATTTATAAACACTAGACACTTGAAAAAAATCATTTTTTTGAGCTTGTACGAGGCGAAAAATAATTTTTGTAATATAACATTTATAAAGACTAGACACTTGAAAAAAATCATTTTTTTGAGCTTGTACGAGGCGAAAAATATTTTTTTGTAATATAACATTTATAAAGACTAGACACTTGAAAAAAATCATTTTTTTGAGCTTGTACGAGGGGACCAAACACATTTGTAATATAACATTTATAAACACTAGACACTTGAAAAAAATCATTTTTTTGAGCTTGTACGAGGCGAAAAATATTTTTTGTAATATAACATTTATAAAGACTAGACACTTGAAAAAAATCATTTTTTTGAGCTTGTACGAGGCGAAAAATAATTTTTGTAATATAACATTTATAAAGACTAGACACTTGAAAAAAATCATTTTTTTGAGCTTGTACGAAGCGAAAAATAATATTTGTAATATAACATTTATAAAGACTAGACACTTGAAAAAAATCATTTCTTTGAGCTTGTACGAGGGGACCAAAAACATTTGTAATATAACATTTATAAAGACTAGACACTTGAAAAAAATCATTTTTTTGAGCTTGTACGAGGCGAAAAAGAATTTTTGTAATATAACATTTATAAAGACTACACACTTGAAAAAAATCATTTTTTTGAGCTTGTACGAGGGGACCAAAAACATTTGTAATATAACATTTATAAAGACTAGACACTTGAAAAAAATCATTTTTTTGAGCTTGTACGAGGCGAAAAATAATTTTTGTAATATAACATTTATAAAGACTAGACACTTGAAAAAAATCATTTTTTTGAGCTTGTACGAGGCGAAAAATATTTTTTTGTAATATAACATTTATAAAGACTAGACACTTGAAAAAAATCATTTTTTTGAGCTTGTACGAGGGGACCAAACACATTTGTAATATAACATTTATAAACACTAGACACTTGAAAAAAATCATTTTTTTGAGCTTGTACGAGGCGAAAAATAATTTTTGTAATATAACATTTATAAAGACTAGACACTTGAAAAAAATCATTTTTTTGAGCTTGTACGAGGCGAAAAATATTTTTTGTAATATAACATTTATAAAGACTAGACACTTGAAAAAAATCATTTTTTTGAGCTTGTACGAGGGGACCAAACACATTTGTAATATAACATTTATAAACACTAGACACTTGAAAAAAATCATTTTTTTGAGCTTGTACGAGGCGAAAAATATTTTTTGTAATATAACATTTATAAAGACTAGACACTTGAAAAAAATCATTTTTTTGAGCTTGTACGAGGCGAAAAATAATTTTTGTAATATAACATTTATAAAGACTAGACACTTGAAAAAAATCATTTTTTTGAGCTTGTACGAGGCGAAAAATAATTTTTGTAATATAACATTTATAAAGACTAGACACTTGAAAAAAATCATTTTTTTGAGCTTGTACGAGGCGAAAAATATTTTTTGTAATATAACATTTATAAAGACTAGACACTTGAAAAAAATCATTTTTTTGAGCTTGTACGAGGCGAAAAATAATTTTTGTAATATAACATTTATAAAGACTAGACACTTGAAAAAAATCATTTTTTTGAGCTTGTACGAGGGGACCAAAGACATTTGTAATATAACATTTATAAAGACTAGACACTTGAAAAAAATCATTTTTTTGAGCTTGTACGAGGCAAAAAATAATTTTTGTAATATAACATTTATAAAGACTAGACACTTGAAAAAAATCATTTTTTTGAGCTTGTACGAGGGGACCAAAAACATTTGTAATATAACATTTATAAAGACTAGACACTTGAAAAAAATCATTTTTTTGAGCTTGTACGAGGCGAAAAATAATTTTTGTAATATAATATTTATAAAGACTAGACACTTGAAAAAAATCATTTTTTTGAGCTTGTACGAGGCTAAAAATATATTTTACAATATAACATTTATAAAGACTAGACACTTGAAAAAAATCATTTTTTTGAGCTTGTACGAGGCGAAAAATAATTTTTGTAATATAACATTTATAAAGACTAGACACTTGAAAAAAATCATTTTTTTGAGCTTGTACAAGGGGAAAAATAATTTTTGTAATATAACATTTATAAAGACTAGACACTTGAAAAAAATCATTTTTTTGAGCTTGTACGAGGGGACCAAAGACATTTGTAATATAACATTTATTAAGACTAGACACTTGAAAAAAATCATTTTTTTGAGCTTGTACGAGGCGAAAAATAATTTTTGTAATATAACATTTATAAAGACTAGACACTTGAAAAAAATCATTTTTTTGAGCTTGTACGAGGGGACCAAACACATTTGTAATATAACATTTATAAACACTAGACACTTGAAAAAAATCATTTTTTTGAGCTTGTACGAGGCGAAAAATATTTTTTTGTAATATAACATTTATAAAGACTAGACACTTGAAAAAAATCATTTTTTTGAGCTTGTACGAGGCGAAAAATAATTTTTGTAATATAACATTTATAAAGACTAGACACTTGAAAAAAATCATTTTTTTGAGCTTCTACGAGGGGACCAAACACATTTGTAATATAACATTTATAAACACTAGACACTTGAAAAAAATCATTTTTTGAGCTTGTACGAGGCGAAAAATATTTTTTGTAATATAACATTTATAAAGACTAGACACTTGAAAAAAATCATTTTTTTGAGCTTGTACGAGGGGACCAAAAACATTTGTAATATAACATTTATAAAGACTAGACACTTGAAAAAAATCATTTTTTTGAGCTTGTACGAGGCGAAAAATAATTTTTGTAATATAACATTTATAAAGACTAGACACTTGAAAAAAATCATTTTTTTGAGCTTGTACGAAGCGAAAAATAATATTTGTAATATAACATTTATAAAGACTAGACACTTGAAAAAAATCATTTTTTTGAGTTTGTACGAGGGGACCAAAAACATTTGTAATATAACATTTATAAAGACTAGACACTTGAAAAAAATCATTTTTTTGAGCTTGTACGAGGCGAAAAAGAATTTTTGTAATATAACATTTATAAAGACTACACACTTGAAAAAAATCATTTTTTTGAGCTTGTACGAGGGGACCAAAAACATCTACAATATAACATTTATAAAGACTAGACACTTGAAAAAAATCATTTTTTTGAGCTTGTACGAGGCGAAAAATAATTTTTGTAATATAACATTTATAAAGACTAGACACTTGAAAAAAATCATTTTTTTGAGTTTTTACGAGGCGAAAAATAATTTTTGTAATATAATATTTATAAAGCCTAGACACTTGAAAAAAATCATCTTTTTGAGCTTGTACGAGGGGACTAATAATTTTTGTAACATAACATTTATAAAGACTAGACAC
This sequence comes from Tomocerus qinae, assembly GCA_020055645.1. Lineage (NCBI taxonomy): Eukaryota > Metazoa > Arthropoda > Collembola > Entomobryomorpha > Tomoceridae > Tomocerus > Tomocerus qinae. The sequence goes on along the minus strand of JAECZT010000040.1, from coordinate 12,113 downwards.
TTGAAAAAAATCATTTTTTTGAGCTTGGACGAGGCGAAAAATATTTTTTGTAATACAACATTTATAAAGACTAGACACTTGAAAAAATCATTTTTTTGAGCTTGTACGAGGGGACCAAAGACATTTGTAATATAACATTTATAAAGACTAGACACTTGAAAAAAATCATTTTTTTGAGCTTGTACGAGGCGAAAAATAATTTTTGTAATATAACATTTATTAAGACTAGACACTTGAAAAAAATCATTTTTTTGAGCTTGTACGAGGGGACCAAAAACATTTGTAATATAACATTTATAAAGACTAGACACTTGAAAAAAATCATTTTTTTGAGCTTGTACGAGGGGACCAAACACATTTGTAATATAACATTTATAAACACTAGACACTTGAAAAAAATCATTTTTTTGAGCTTGTACGAGGCGAAAAATATTTTTTGTAATATAACATTTATAAAGACTAGACACTTGAAAAAAATCATTTTTTTGAGCTTGTACGAGGCGAAAAATATTTTTTGTAATATAACATTTATAAAGACTAGACACTTGAAAAAAATCATTTTTTTGAGCTTGTACGAGGGGACCAAACACATTTGTAATATAACATTTATAAACACTAGACACTTGAAAAAAATCATTTTTTTGAGCTTGTACGAGGCGAAAAATATTTTTTTGTAATATAACATTTATAAAGACTAGACACTTGAAAAAAATCATTTTTTTGAGCTTGTACGAGGGGACCAAAAACATTTGTAATATAACATTTATAAAGACTAGACACTTGAAAAAAATCATTTTTTTGAGCTTGTACGAGGCGAAAAATAATTTTTGTAATATAACATTTATAAAGACTAGACACTTGAAAAAAATCATTTTTTTGAGCTTGTACGAAGCGAAAAATAATATTTGTAATATAACATTTATAAAGACTAGACACTTGAAAAAAATCATTTTTTTGAGTTTGTACGAGGGGACCAAAAACATTTGTAATATAACATTTATAAAGACTAGACACTTGAAAAAAATCATTTTTTTGAGCTTGTACGAGGCGAAAAAGAATTTTTGTAATATAACATTTATAAAGACTACACACTTGAAAAAAATCATTTTTTTTGAGCTTGTACGAGGGGACCAAAAACATCTACAATATAACATTTATAAAGACTAGACACTTGAAAAAAATCATTTTTTTGAGCTTGTACGAGGCGAAAAATAATTTTTGTAATATAACATTTATAAAGACTAGACACTTGAAAAAAATCATTTTTTTAAGCTTTTACGAGGCGAAAAATAATTTTTGTAATATAATATTTATAAAGCCTAGACACTTGAAAAAAATCATTTTTTTGAGCTTGTACGAGGCGAAAAATAATTTTTGTAATATAACATTTATAAAGACTAGACACTTGAAAAAAATCATTTTTTTAAGCTTTTACGAGGCGAAAAATAATTTTTGTAATATAATATTTATAAAGCCTAGACACTTGAAAAAAATCATCTTTTTGAGCTTGTACGAGGGGACTAATAATTTTTGTAATATAACATTTATAAAGACTAGACACTTGAAAAAAATCATTTTTTTGAGCTTGTACGAGGGGACCAAAGACATTTGTAATATAACATTTATAAAGACTAGACACTTGAAAAAAATCATTTTTTTGAGCTTGTACGAGGGGACCAAAGACATTTGTAATATAACATTTATAAAGACTAGACACTTGAAAAAAATCATTTTTTTGAGCTTGTACGAGGCGAAAAATATTTTTTGTAATATAACATTTATAAAGACTAGACACTTGAAAAAAATCATTTTTTTGAGCTTGTACGAGGGGACCAAACACATTTGTAATATAACATTTATAAAGACTAGACACTTGAAAAAAATCATTTTTTTGAGCTTGTACGAGGCGAAAAATATTTTTTGTAATATAACATTTATAAAGACTAGACACTTGAAAAAAATCATTTTTTTGAGCTTGTACGAGGCGAAAAATAATTTTTGTAATATAACATTTATAAAGACTAGACACTTGAAAATTATCATTTTTTGAGCTTGTACGAGGGGACCAAACACATTTGTAATATAACATTTATAAAGACTAGACACTTGAAAAAAATCATTTTTTGAGCTTGTAGGAGGCGAAAAATATTTTTTGTAATATAACATTTATAAAGACTAGACACTTGAAAAAAATCATTTTTTTGAGCTTGTACGAGGGGACCAAAAACATTTGTAATATAACATTTATAAAGACTAGACACTTGAAAAAAATCATTTTTTTGAGCTTGTACGAGGCGAAAAATAATTTTTGTAATATAACATTTATAAAGACTAGACACTTGAAAAAAATCATTTTTTTGAGCTTGTACGAAGCGAAAAATAATATTTGTAATATAACATTTATAAAGACTAGACACTTGAAAAAAATCATTTCTTTGAGATTGTACGAGGGGACCAAAAACATTTGTAATATAACATTTATAAAGACTAGACACTTGAAAAAAATCATTTTTTTGAGCTTGTACGAGGGGACCAAACACATTTGTAATATAACATTTATAAACACTAGACACTTGAAAAAAATCATTTTTTTGAGCTTGTACGAGGCGAAAAATATTTTTTGTAATATAACATTTATAAAGACTAGACACTTGAAAAAAATCATTTTTTTGAGCTTGTACGAGGCGAAAAATATTTTTTTGTAATATAACATTTATAAAGACTAGACACTTGAAAAAAATCATTTTTTTGAGCTTGTACGAGGGGACCAAACACATTTGTAATATAACATTTATAAAGACTAGACACTTGAAAAAAATCATTTTTTTGAGCTTGTACGAGGCGAAAAATATTTTTTGTAATATAACATTTATAAAGACTAGACACTTGAAAAAAATCATTTTTTTGAGCTTGTACGAGGGGACCAAAAACATTTGTAATATAACATTTATAAAGACTAGACACTTGAAAAAAATCATTTTTTTGAGCTTGTACGAGGCGAAAAATAATTTTTGTAATATAACATTTATAAAGACTAGACACTTGAAAAAAATCATTTTTTTGAGCTTGTACGAAGCGAAAAATAATATTTGTAATATAACATTTATAAAGACTAGACACTTGAAAAAAATCATTTTTTTGAGATTGTACGAGGGGACCAAAAACATTTGTAATATAACATTTATAAAGACTAGACACTTGAAAAAAATCATTTTTTTGAGCTTGTACGAGGCGAAAAAGAATTTTTGTAATATAACATTTATAAAGACTACACACTTGAAAAAAATCATTTTTTTTGAGCTTGTACGAGGGGACCAAAAACATTTGTAATATAACATTTATAAAGACTAGACACTTGAAAAAAATCATTTTTTTGAGCTTGTACGAGGCGAAAAATATTTTTTTGTAATATAACATTTATAAAGACTAGACACTTGAAAAAAATCATTTTTTTGAGTTTTTACGAGGCGAAAAATAATTTTTGTAATATAATATTTATAAAGCCTAGACACTTGAAAAAAATCATCTTTTTGAGCTTGTAAGAGGGGACTAATAATTTTTGTAACATAACATTTATAAAGACTAGACACTTGAAAAAAATCATTTTTTTGAGCTTGGACGAGGCGAAAAATATTTTTTTGTAATACAACATTTATAAAGACTAGACACTTGAAAAAATCATTTTTTTGAGCTTGTACGAGGCGAAAAAGAATTTTTGTAATATAACATTTATAAAGACTACACACTTGAAAAAAATCATTTTTTTTGAGCTTGTACGAGGCGAAAAATAATTTTTGTAATATAACATTTATAAAGACTAGACACTTGAAAAAAATCATTTTTTTGAGCTTGTACGAGGCGAAAAATAATTTTTGTAATATAACATTTATAAAGACTAGACACTTGAAAAAAATCATTTTTTTGAGTTTTTACGAGGCGAAAAATAATTTTTGTAATATAATATTTATAAAGCCTAGACACTTGAAAAAAATCATCTTTTTGAGCTTGTACGAGGGGACTAATAATTTTTGTAACATAACATTTATAAAGACTAGACACTTGAAAAAAATCATTTTTTTGAGCTTGGACGAGGCGAAAAATAATTTTTGTAATACAACATTTATAAAGACTAGACACTTGAAAAAATCATTTTTTTGAGCTTGTACGAGGGGACCAAAGACATTTGTAATATAACATTTATAAAGACTAGACACTTGAAAAAAATCATTTTTTGAGCTTGTACGAGGCAAAAAATAATTTTTGTAATATAACATTTATAAAGACTAGACACTTGAAAAAAATCATTTTTTGAGCTTGTACGAGGGGACCAAAGACATTTGTAATATAACATTTATAAAGACTAGACACTTGAAAAAAATCATTTTTTTGAGCTTGTACGAGGCAAAAAATAATTTTTGTAATATAACATTTATAAAGACTAGACACTTGAAAAAAATCATTTTTTTGAGCTTGTACGAGGGGACCAAAAACATTTGTAATATAACATTTATAAAGACTAGACACTTGAAAAAAATCATTTTTTTGAGCTTATACGAGGCGAAAAATAATTTTTGTAATATAATATTTATAAAGCCTAGACACTTGAGAAAAATCATTTTTTGGAGCTTGTACGAGGGGACTAATAATTTTTGTAATATAACATTTATAAAGACTAGACACTTGAAAAAAATCATTTTTTTGAGCTTGTACGAGGGGACCAAAAACATTTGTAATATAACATTTATAAAGACTAGACACTTGAAAAAAATCATTTTTTTGAGCTTGTACGAGGCGAAAAATAATTTTTGTAATATAACATTTATAAAGACTAGACACTTGAAAAAAATCATTTTTTTGAGCTTGTACGAGGGGACCAAAAACATCTACAATATAACATTTATAAAGACTAGACACTTGAAAAAAATCATTTTTTTGAGCTTGTACGAGGCGAAAAATATTTTTTTGTAATATAACATTTATAAAGACTAGACACTTGAAAAAAATCATTTTTTTGAGTTTTTACGAGGCGAAAAATAATTTTTGTAATATAATATTTATAAAGCCTAGACACTTGAAAAAAATCATCTTTTTGAGCTTGTACGAGGGGACTAATAATTTTTGTAATATAACATTTATAAAGACTAGACACTTGAAAAAAATCATTTTTTTGAGCTTGTACGAGGCGAAAAATAATTTTTGTAATACAACATTTATAAAGACTAGACACTTGAAAAAAATCATTTTTTTGAGCTTGTACGAGGGGACCAAAGACATTTGTAATATAACATTTATAAAGACTAGACACTTGAAAAAAATCATTTTTTTGAGCTTGTACGAGGAAAAAAAATAATTTTTGTAATATAACATTTATAAAGACTAGACACTTGAAAAAAATCATTTTTTTGAGCTTGTACGAGGGGACCAAAGACATTTGTAATATAACATTTATAAAGACTAGACACTTGAAAAAAATCATTTTTTTGAGCTTGTACGAGGGGACCAAAAACATTTGTAATATAACATTTATAAAGACTAGACACTTGAAAAAAATCATTTTTTTGAGCTTGTACGAGGCGAAAAATAATTTTTGTAATATAACATTTATAAAGACTAGACACTTGAAAAAAATCATTTTTTTGAGCTTGTACGAGGCGAAAAATATTTTTTGTAATATAACATTTATAAAGACTAGACACTTGAAAAAAATCATTTTTTTGAGCTTGTACGAGGGGACCAAACACATTTGTAATATAACATTTATAAACACTAGACACTTGAAAAAAATCATTTTTTTGAGCTTGTACGAGGCGAAAAATATTTTTTGTAATATAACATTTATAAAGACTAGACACTTGAAAAAAATCATTTTTTTGAGCTTGTACGAGGCGAAAAATAATTTTTGTAATATAACATTTATAAAGACTAGACACTTGAAAAAAATCATTTTTTTGAGCTTGTACGAGGGGACCAAACACATTTGTAATATAACATTTATAAAGACTAGACACTTGAAAAAAATCATTTTTTTGAGCTTGTACGAGGCGAAAAATATTTTTGTAATATAACATTTATAAAGACTAGACACTTGAAAAAAATCATTTTTTTGAGCTTGTACGAGGGGACCAAAAACATTTGTAATATAACATTTATAAAGACTAGACACTTGAAAAAAATCATTTTTTTGAGCTTGTACGAGGCGAAAAATAATTTTTGTAATATAACATTTATAAAGACTAGACACTTGAAAAAATCATTTTTTTGAGCTTGTACGAGGGGACCAAAAACATTTGTAATATAACATTTATAAAGACTAGACACTTGAAAAAAATCATTTTTTTGAGCTTGTACGAGGCGAAAAATATTTTTTGTAATATAACATTTATAAAGACTAGACACTTGAAAAAAATCATTTTTTTGAGCTTGTACGAAGCGAAAAATAATTTTTTGTAATATAACATTTATAAAGACTAGACACTTGAAAAAAATCATTTTTTTGAGCTTGTACGAGGGGACCAAACACATTTGTAATATAACATTTATAAAGACTAGACACTTGAAAAAAATCATTTTTTTGAGCTTGTACGAGGCGAAAAATATTTTTTTGTAATATAACATTTATAAAGACTAGACACTTGAAAAAAATCATTTTTTTGAGCTTGTACGAGGCGAAAAATATTTTTTGTAATATAACATTTATAAAGACTAGACACTTGAAAAAAATCATTTTTTTGAGCTTGTACGAGGGGACCAAAGACATTTGTAATATAACATTTATAAAGACTAGACACTTGAAAAAAATCATTTTTTGAGCTTGTACGAGGCAAAAAATAATTTTTGTAATATAACATTTATAAAGACTAGACACTTGAAAAAAATCATTTTTTTGAGCTTGTACGAGGGGACCAAAGACATTTGTAATATAACATTTATAAAGACTAGACACTTGAAAAAAATCATTTTTTTGAGCTTGTACGAGGCGAAAAATAATTTTTGTAATATAACATTTATAAAGACTAGACACTTGAAAAAAATCATTTTTTTGAGCTTGTACGAGGGGACCAAAAACATTTGTAATATAACATTTATAAAGACTAGACACTTGAAAAAAATCATTTTTTTGAGCTTGTACGAGGCGAAAAATAATTTTTGTAATATAACATTTATAAAGACTAGACACTTGAAAAAAATCATTTTTTTGAGCTTGTACGAGGCGAAAAATAATTTTTTGTAATATAACATTTATAAAGACTAGACACTTGAAAAAAATCATTTTTTTGAGCTTGTACGAGGCGAAAAATAATTTTTGTAATATAACATTTATAAAGACTAGACACTTGAAAAAAATCATTTTTTGAGCTTGTACGAGGGGACCAAAAACATTTGTAATATAACATTTATAAAGACTAGACACTTGAAAAAAATCATTTTTTGAGCTTGTACGAGGCGAAAAATAATTTTTGTAATATAACATTTATAAAGACTAGACACTTGAAAAAAATCATTTTTTTGAGCTTGTACGAGGGGACCAAAAACATTTGTAATATAACATTTATAAAGACTAGACACTTGAAAAAAATCATTTTTTTGAGCTTGTACGAGGCGAAAAATATTTTTTGTAATATAACATTTATAAAGACTAGACACTTGAAAAAAATCATTTTTTTGAGCTTGTACGAGGCGAAAAATAATTTTTGTAATATAACATTTATAAAGACTAGACACTTGAAAAAAATCATTTTTTTGAGCTTGTACGAGGGGACCAAAAACATTTGTAATATAACATTTATAAAGACTAGACACTTGAAAAAAATCATTTTTTTGAGCTTGTACGAGGCGAAAAATATTTTTTGTAATATAACATTTATAAAGACTAAACACTTGAAAAAAATCATTTTTTTGAGCTTGTACGAGGCGAAAAATAATTTTTGTAATATAACATTTATAAAGACTAGACACTTGAAAAAAATCATTTTTTTGAGCTTGTACGAGGGGACCAAAGACATTTGTAATATAACATTTATAAAGACTAGACACTTGAAAAAAATCATTTTTTTGAGCTTGTACGAGGCAAAAAATAATTTTTGTAATATAACATTTATAAAGACTAGACACTTGAAAAAAATCATTTTTTTGAGCTTGTACGAGGGGACCAAAGACATTTGTAATATAACATTTATAAAGACTAGACACTTGAAAAAAATCATTTTTTTGAGCTTGTACGAGGCAAAAAATAATTTTTGTAATATAACATTTATAAAGACTAGACACTTGAAAAAAATCATTTTTTTGAGCTTGTACGAGGGGACCAAAAACATTTGTAATATAACATTTATAAAGACTAGACACTTAAAAAAATCATTTTTTTGAGCTTATACGAGGCGAAAAATAATTTTTGTAATATAATATTTATAAAGCCTAGACACTTGAGAAAAATCATTTTTTGGAGCTTGTACGAGGGGACTAATAATTTTTGTAATATAACATTTATAAAGACTAGACACTTGAAAAAAATCATTTTTTTGAGATTGTACGAGGGGACCAAAAACATTTGTAATATAACATTTATAAAGACTAGACACTTGAAAAAAATCATTTTTTTGAGCTTGTACGAGGCGAAAAATAATTTTTGTAATATAACATTTATAAAGACTAGACACTTGAAAAAAATCATTTTTTTGAGCTTGTACGAGGCGAAAAATAATTTTTGTAATATAACATTTATAAAGACTAGACACTTGAAAAAAATCATTTTTTTGAGCTTGTACGAGGCAAAAAATAATTTTTGTAATATAACATTTATAAAGACTAGACACTTGAAAAAAATCATTTTTTTGAGCTTGTACGAGGCGAAAAATATTTTTTTGTAATATAACATTTATAAAGACTAGACACTTGAAAAAATCATTTTTTTGAGCTTGTACGAGGGGACCAAACACATTTGTAATATAACATTTATAAACACTAGACACTTGAAAAAAATCATTTTTTTGAGCTTGTACGAGGCGAAAAATATTTTTTTATAATATAACATTTATAAAGACTAGACACTTGAAAAAAATCATTTTTTTGAGCTTGTACGAGGCGAAAAATATTTTTTTGTAATATAACATTTATAAAGACTAGACACTTGAAAAAAATCATTTTTTTGAGCTTGTACGAGGGGACCAAACACATTTGTAATATAACATTTATAAACACTAGACACTTGAAAAAAATCATTTTTTTGAGCTTGTACGAGGCGAAAAATATTTTTTTGTAATATAACATTTATAAAGACTAGACACTTGAAAAAAATCATTTTTTTGAGCTTGTACGAGGGGACCAAAAACATTTGTAATATAACATTTATAAAGACTAGACACTTGAAAAAAATCATTTTTTTGAGCTTGTACGAGGCGAAAAATAATTTTTGTAATATAACATTTATAAAGACTAGACACTTGAAAAAAATCATTTTTTTGAGCTTGTACGAAGCGAAAAATAATATTTGTAATATAACATTTATAAAGACTAGACACTTGAAAAAAATCATTTTTTTGAGATTGTACGAGGGGACCAAAAACATTTGTAATATAACATTTATAAAGACTAGACACTTGAAAAAAATCATTTTTTTGAGCTTGTACGAGGCGAAAAAGAATTTTTGTAATATAACATTTATAAAGACTACACACTTGAAAAAAATCATTTTTTTTGAGCTTGTACGAGGGGACCAAAAACATCTACAATATAACATTTATAAAGACTAGACACTTGAAAAAAATCATTTTTTTGAGCTTGTACGAGGCGAAAAATATTTTTTTGTAATATAACATTTATAAAGACTAGACACTTGAAAAAAATCATTTTTTTAAGCTCGTACGAGGCGAAAAATAATTTTTGTAATATAACGTTTATAAAGACTAGACACTTGAAAAAAATCATTTTTTTGAGCTTGTACGAGGGGACCAAACACATTTGTAATATAACATTTATAAACACTAGACACTTGAAAAAAATCATTTTTTTGAAGTTGTACGAGGCGAAAAATATTTTTTTGTTATATAACATTTATAAAGACTAAACACTTGAAAAAAATCATTTTTTTGAGCTTGGACGAGGCGAAAAATATTTTTTTGTAATACAACATTTATAAAGACTAGACACTTGAAAAAATCATTTTTTTGAGCTTGTACGAGGGGACCAAAGACATTTGTAATATAACATTTATAAAGACTAGACACTTGAAAAAAATCATTTTTTTGAGCTTGTACGAGGCAAAAAATAATTTTTGTAATATAACATTTATAAAGACTAGACACTTGAAAAAAATCATTTTTTTGAGCTTGTACGAGGGGACCAAAGACATTTGTAATATAACATTTATAAAGACTAGACACTTGAAAAAAATCATTTTTTTGAGCTTGTACGAGGCAAAAAATAATTTTTGTAATATAACATTTATAAAGACTAGACACTTGAAAAAAATCATTTTTTTGAGCTTGTACGAGGGGACCAAAAACATTTGTAATATAACATTTATAAAGACTAGACACTTGAAAAAAATCATTTTTTGAGCTTGTACGAGGCGAAAAATAATTTTTGTAATATAATATTTATAAAGCCTAGACACTTGAGAAAAATCATTTTTTGGAGCTTGTACGAGGGGACTAATAATTTTTGTAATATAACATTTATAAAGACTAGACACTTGAAAAAAATCATTTTTTTGAGCTTGTACGAGGGGACCAAAAACATTTGTAATATAACATTTATAAAGACTAGACACTTGAAAAAAATCATTTTTTTGAGCTTGTACGAGTGGACCAAAAACATTTGTAATATAACATTTATAAAGACTAGACACTTGAAAAAAATCATTTTTTTGAGCTTGTACGAGGCGAAAAATAATTTTTGTAATATAACATTTATAAAGCCTAGACACTTGAAAAAAATCATTTTTTGAGCTTGTACGAGGCGAAAAATTATTTTTGTAATATAACATTTATAAAGACTAGACACTTGAAAAAAATCATTTTTTTGAGCTTGTACGAGGCGAAAAATAATTTTTGTAATATAACATTTATAAAGACTAGACACTTGAAAAAAATCATTTTTTTGAGCTTGTACGAGGAGACCAAAAACCTTAGTAATATAACATTTATAAAGACTAGACACTTGAAAAAAATCAGTTTTTTGAGCTTGTACGAGGCGAAAAATAATTTTTGTAATATAACATTTATAAAGACTAGACACTTGAAAAAAATCATTTTTTTGAGCTTGTACGAGGGGACCAAAAACATTTGTAATATAACATTTATAAAGACTAGACACTTGAAAAAAATCATTTTTTGAGCTTGTACGAGGCGAAAAATAATTTTTGTAATATAACATTTATAAAGACTAGACACTTGAAAAAAATCATTTTTTTGAGCTTGTACGAAGCGAAAAATAATATTTGTAATATAACATTTATAAAGACTAGACACTTGAAAAAAATCATTTTTTTGAGATTGTACGAGGGGACCAAAAACATTTGTAATATAACATTTATAAAGACTAGACACTTGAAAAAAATCATTTTTTTGAGCTTGTACGAGGCGAAAAAGAATTTTTGTAATATAACATTTATAAAGACTACACACTTGAAAAAAATCATTTTTTTTGAGCTTGTACGAGGGGACCAAAAACATCTACAATATAACATTTATAAAGACTAGACACTTGAAAAAAATCATTTTTTTGAGCTTGTACGAGGCGAAAAATATTTTTTTGTAATATAACATTTATAAAGACTAGACACTTGAAAAAAATCATTTTTTTGAGCTTGTACGAGGCGAAAAATAATTTTTGTAATATAACATTTATAAAGACTAGACACTTGAAAAAAATCATTTTTTTGAGCTTGTACGAGGGGACCAAACACATTTGTAATATAACATTTATAAACACTAGACACTTGAAAAAAATCATTTTTTTGAGCTTGTACGAGGCAAAAAATAATTTTTGTAATATAACATTTATAAAGACTAGACACTTGAAAAAAATCATTTTTTTGAGCTTGTACGAGGGGACCAAAAACATTTGTAATATAACATTTATAAAGACTAGACACTTAAAAAAATCATTTTTTT
>JAECZT010000039.1:0-60002 GCA_020055645.1 Tomocerus qinae | reverse complement strand
TCCCAAATTATGCGTCTTCTTCTTTATATATACTAATTCCCTCAATTTGAAAGATATACATGGCTTAGTCTCCATAAAAACTCCAGGTCCTTGAAAACTGGTTGCTCAGCAATTGTAAAGCCAACCAGAACACAAATATTTAACTTTCTTCTTATTCTCAAAATTATTCTCAATGCAAATAATATTCATATGGATATGGACACTATACTATACTATACTATGTCTACCTACAAGACACCGGCCCAAATATAGTACGCCCAAGTATATAGGTAGTTCACTAACTGAGATAATAATAATATGGGTACACTGCATGGGTACATGCAATTTTCATACTTTTGTGTACATTGCGTACACAGTATACATAAAACAACACAATTTATTCTTACAACCGACATTTTTATATGGATTGCTATAATGCGATAAAAATATGCGCACTATTTGGTACCTATAGGTAATATATTATCACACACCAGTGGCAAAAAACTGCATTAGTTTTTACTTAGTTACTTAGTTACTTAGTTACTTAGTTTTTAATTAGTGAGAAAGTCCCCTAGGACTTTCTAGCACCCTTTTTCTATTTTCAAAATGTTCCCGAAGGCAGACTAAATAATTGTTGAATTTATGCAGCGGTCACTATTTTTCGTTCTTCTATTCCTAACCTAATAAAAGATAAACTATTTTTAATTAGGTTAGGTAAAAAAAGATCGAAAAATAGTGACCGGCAACGAGGTACTGATTGTTATAATATTATGATGATGATGATTTAGAATTAATTTTGATGCAGATAATAATCTGCCTTCGGGAACTTTTTGGAAACATAAAAAAGGATGCTAGAAAAAGCTCCCCGGGGACTTTCTAGCACCTGCAGATGCTAGGGAAAGTCCCCTAGATCTGATTGTATGCTTGTAGGTAAGTTTGGAAGATTTTCTCTGAGAATTAATTTATAATCTCAATTCCAATTTTAATATTTGTCATCCCTGAGATCGAGTATCGGTTAAATATTTTCACAAACAATATTTATACAAGTAGTAAAAAATCCAGCCAGACTAGAATTTAGTATTTACACTAACTTTTGTAAGGGATATGACCAGATATGGTTGTTTGGTCTACTTTTTATCATAAGATATTATAAGGCGAGACCCAATAATTATTAAATCATCGAGTTCAGAATAGTATGGTGACCTTCCCACTGGACCCATGTGTAAAGAAAAATACATGGGTAGTGTATTGTTTACTTTCGCTGTCATATTCTAAAACGTAAGTACCTACATTACATCCAGTCTGGGTTATGCAATAAGTACACTCCATGTCCATAATATATAACTTCACATGAAAATTACAGTAGTGTGTACTAGCAAAGTACATGGACTTATGGACTACTTTAATCTCTGTGGATGCTGAAGAGTTTAATATATACGCTTTGTTCTACCTGTTTATCAACATTGCCTATCGACCGGAATTCTGAACAGCGTCTTTCAATTTAATTGGGAGTCATGAAACTTTCTGTCCTGTTTTCCTCGCTTGTCGCTGGCATTCCATTTGAAAGGAACTGTAATTTCCAAAATATGCGGAAGCAAATCATATTTTTAACACTTTACACAACTGTAATAACTTATCTCGTGGCTACTGGACAGTGCGACGTTTATTACGAACGCCACATTACTTTTCTGAATAGGACCCTTAACAATGGGATTAAAAGATAAAAAGACAATGAAAGCTCCTCGCTCGACTCGGACTCACTGAGGTATATGCGTACCTATTGAAAGAGTGCACAGTGGGTTTAAGTCATAAGAAAAGTGGACATAACGGCGCAGTGTAATGAGTAAGGAGTAGGGACTAGGAGATGGTTGAAGAGCATGAATTACACATTGTAAAGTGGCACACAAATAAATAAAGCACAAAACACTCAGAAATTAAACAATTAAAATTTATTTTTTAATCAATATTTTTAAAAATTATAAAGCGAATTGTTTTTAAAAACGAAAACTCACACAAAAAACATTTTCCCATAAAAGCCAAATATTTCTGACAAACTCGTACAAAAATTGACGATTTCGTTTAAATGTGAGATGTTTAGACCAGTTCACACATAAAACGAAGTTTTAGTATAAATGCAAATTGTTTGGTCAAACTCGAACTTAAAATGACGATTTTGCAAAAATACGAATTGTTTCGGCAAACTCGTACAAAAAGCGTAAAATTTCGTACAATTGCGAATTGTTTAGACCAATTCGGCAACAAAAAACGAAGTTTTCGTATGAATGCGAATTGTTTACACCAATTCGCACTAAAAACGACATTTTCGCAAAATACGAATTCTTCTCGGCTAACTCGTGCAAAAAAATTAAATTCGTATAATTGAGTTTTTTGTGTGAGTTTTCGTTTTTAAAAACAATTCGCTTTATAATTTTTAAAAATATTGATTAAAAAATAAATTTTAATTGTTTAATTTCTGATAATGGTGTTTTGTGCTTTATTTATTTGTGTGCCACTTTTACAATGTGTAATTCATGCCTCTTCAACCATCTCCTAGTCCCTACTCCTTACTCATTACACTGCGCCGTTATGTCCACTTTTCTTATGACTTAAACCCACTGTGCACTCTTTTTCTCAATAGGTACGCATAATGCCCTCGGTGAGCCGAGTCGAGCGAGGGCTTTACATTGTCTTTTTTATCTTTTTAATCCCATTGTTCGCGAGGTCTATTCAGAAAAGTAATGTGGCGTTCGTAATAATTTCCCTCAAAAGCCAAACTTTAATTTCCGTTTTGGGTGTAGTGACGTCACTTCTTTTAGCTTTCAGAACTAATACTGCCTACGACAGGTAAACTCACAATAATAATAATAAACCGTTGCAAAACGGGGTATAACAGCAGAGGAGTTTCGTTCCAAAGCATCACCAATTGAAATTTATTTAGGTAGTTTAGGTATAATCCACGTTCTAAAGTTATCGCCAATTGAAATTTTCAACCCTTTCCCCCAATCAGGGGATGTGTGACCGACCCTCCTCATATACAAACTCAGACCTACATTTTACTCCTTTCAATATTGTCGCTCTGAAAATTTGAGTAGTTTAGGTATAACCGTTCCAAAGTTATCGCCAATTGAAATTTTCAACCAACTTTTCCCCCAATCAGGGGATGTGACCGACTCCTCCTCATATACAAACTCAGACCTACATTTTACCCTTCTTTTCAATATTGTGCTCTGAAAATTTGAGTAGTTTAGGAATTTATAACCGTTCCAAAGTTATCGCCAATTGAAATTTTCAACCCTTTCCCCTCTAATCAGGGGATGTGACCGAATCCTGCTCATATACGGAACTCAGACCTACATTTTACCTTAATGATGTATCCTGAAAATTTGAATTGTCTAACTTAAACCGTTTCGAAAGTTATTGCGGATAAGGACGGACAGACAGACAGACAGACAGAAAGTGTAAACGCTTATATACATAGGAGTAAACTCCTCTGAATAATGACAAATATAGTTTTTCTATTTCAAGTAACCAAACCACAGTGAGTCATTTTTTACAATTGAAACTAACACGATCAGTGCCGTATTTTAGGGGAGTCGATTTCGGAGGGGCAATGATATCATAGAAAAATTTTGGCTTATTTTGTCTAAAATGAGTCAAAAATAACCTAAAAATCACATAAAATCGCAGCGCGAAGCGCGAAATTTCCATTTTTCTTGGATTTCGGGGGGGCATTTGCCCCAATGCTCCCCCCTCAATAAGCAGCCTTGACACGATAGACATTCAGTAAATAACATTTTTATAAAATAACACCCTTTTAAGTAGGCTATGAGATTTTTATCAATCTTTAGTTTTTCAATGCAAACGATGTCTCTTACTAAATCTCTACACCATTTTGGTTCAATTCAGTCCAATAAGAAGTTCAATTCGGTCCAATAAAGTCCAATCTCAGTCCAATTCCGGTCCAATAAAGTCCAATTCGGTCCAATAAAGTCCAATTCGGTCCAATAGAGTCCAATTCGGTCCAATAAAGTCCAATTCGGTCCAATCTATATAGCCCTTTAAATTACTCGGGTGCAAATAAATTGTAATTATCTGGTTCTAGATACTATGAGGGTCAAGTCGTCTTTGGTCCACTATGACACAACATATTCCGGACAATTACAAGATTGCTTTTGGGATTGGTGTGAAGGAGCCAAGTGTTCGCGAAATCATCGAGAAGAAAACTGCTCGGTAAATATCCTAATCGCCTTTGCATACGCAACAAAAAATTATTATTTGAGAGACGGCTATGATTATGATTCGGAAGAAATTAAAAATTTGACAAAGAATTTGCCCAAGTTTGGAAAATGTATCGAAGGATCTGCCTGCTGCGACTGAACTAAAGAGAAAGGAATCTTCCAAAGATGACACTTCTATTGACATTCGGAAGATGAGTGTCAAGCCCAGTAGAATCTGATTTTAAAAGCCCATGATTGGTCAACTCCAACTAACATCCCTGTTGAATTGTCATACTATTTGCAGTCCTACATCGAGTATTTGCGAGCTAGGGAACTTTGCGATGGCTCTTTGCTGTGGACGATGACTGGGGGTAAGTATTATAGAAAACAATTTAAATATGCAAATTTGTACTCATATGTGGTTAACGTTATTAAATTATTAAATGGGCACCTTCAATTCGAAATATTAGTATGCTATTAGTATTATACTATTAGTATGATGATTCTAGATTACTTTTTAGTCATTGTTTGTGAAAAAATACAAACATCTTAGTAGAAATTATTTTAATGTATGATATGGAATATTCCGCTTTAAGCGAAATAATCTAAACCCGAATGAATGTATCGAATGTCATTTTGAATTGAAATATCCCCATAGAACTTAATTATGTGTGATTTTCGATGCACGTCTAATATTAGAAACTTGTGGTTGATATTAAATAGGCAAAATCTTCTGAAATGTAATAACTCCTATTGTCAATAGAAAATTGTATGTGAATTTGTGAATTGCGACCGATTTCAAGGTTAAAATGCTTAGTAGAAAGTAAATAAGTAAATACCTCGCTAATGTTTAATTATTAATCATAAACAGACTAGCGACAACAAACTAATTTTTGTCTATAAGATTTACAAACATGGCATTCATTCCGATTGACATACATCTGAGAACTGAACGGTTTTAAAACGTGCCAATATTGATCTGTTTTAATTAACCTGAGTTAAATTACAAATTGTATTTTGTTTAGTTCACTCTGAAGTTGAGTCTGAAGAAAAAAGAGACCATACTAAAACATTACGTAACTGATGATCCTATAAAGTATGCGTATTTCGAGTATTCTTCAGAGCCAATCGTAGTAGAGATATAATTCATTCATAAATTCACTTGATCCTCATTGCAAAACCTGGCGCTACTTCTTTTTTTTAGCAATGTATACCTAACAAAGTAATCCTATATACCTACTAACCTTCAGAAATTCAGGTATGATTATTATAAATGCCATCGGTAACAATTGTGCGTTGTAGCCAGTTTTACGTCTAAGCATTTGTAAATGAATGAATCTTAACAATAATGTCATAATACTATGATTATTATTATAGTAGTTTCCTTTTTAAGATACTTTTCAGAATCATTCAATAGCTACAAAGAATTTTCAATTTGTATAAGATGCAGTAATCATAAAATTTTTATAACAGCATGACAAAACTAATAAGAATTATTAACAAAGTGTTATTTAATTTAGCCATTGGAAATCTCATGGATTGCTTCGTTGGATTTGAGCGAATTGTTCGGACTCCAATTCCTTTGGCCTATGCAATTCACTTGCACCACGCAGTTTGGCTTTACTTGCTTTGTCTACCTTATCAACTCGTAGCAGATTTGCAATGGTGGACGATACCTGCTGTTAGTTTGGCTGGCTTTACACTCTTAGGAATTCTGTGCATCGGATATGAAATCGAAAACCCATTTGGACTCGATGATAACGATTTGGTAAGTTTACTAACTGGTTTAGAAATAAATACAACTTACAATTTTATACATAAAAATAAATAGTACCTGTTGAAATAAATTTTTGTAGTTGTGGATTAATTTAATTTTAAATACTTAACAGCCGTTGGACGATAGCTGCAAAGTAATTGAAAATGAAATTAAGACGATGACAAGGATTGCACTTCCCACAGTCGAATCTTGGCTTTGGACTCCAGACAATCAGCCATTGGCTCCAGAATCCCTTTTAACTGCAGATCAATTATCTGAAAAAACTGTCGAGGAAGTTAGACTCATTATAGCCAAAGCTGAAGCAATGCGAGATGGATTCCAGATTCCCCCAAAGACGTCCTCTTCCTTAATGTCCTTATTCCGTAACATTAATGAAGATGCAACAAGACATTAGATAGGCAGGCTCAAATTTTATACACAATATAGTTTATTCAGTACATCAGTTTATTTAGAGGCTTAAAAACTATCCAATATTGAAAAAGTAAACTAATGACTTAAGTTTATCTTCAAAAGTATTAAACAATGAGCTATAAATACAAGAATTGAAGATTTGCAATTAAATATACAGCTCTCAATGATAATCTAACGTGGAATAACATTGCCAAATGAAGATTTTTATCCTCATAATATCTATTAAGTATTTTTATTTTTGTGTTTTACCTTTACCAAATAAAATTATCGTTGATTTTCATTAATCAAACTTATTTTCGTTTGTAAAATGTCACTTACAGTTCTAGTAATATTAGGTTCCTTATTTCAGGACATTATTGGGTACCTACTTTTATTTTTGAGACGGAAATAACTCCAGCAAGGATTGTCAGCGGAAGCTTTTAACCTTTGCCTTAGAGATTTTGTCCAAATTTCATTTTAAATGAATTCAGTCCAATTCGGTCCAATTCGGGCCAATGAAATTCAATTCGGAATGTTTTATCATGTTAACGTGTTTGTAAGTAGTAATTTTCCACAGCATAGGAATTGCACAGTTCCTTGCGCTTGTGTGCTAACACAAAGTTTATCTTGATTCATACATAAGTTTTTTTTCTACGTGCACCTCTAATTCACCGTTATACTATTAGCATGATTCCAAATTAGTTTTTAACAACTTCTAGTGACAAAAAACATATACACCTCTTAGTAGAAATTATTTCAATATATATGATATTCCTTATTTATTGTGCTTTAAACGAGTTATAAAAATATAAAAACATTTAATATTGAAAGTCACTTTGAAACTTGATTGTGTGATTTTCGATGCACGTGGAATTTTAAAAATCTAATTATCAAACGTGTGGTCCAATTGCTATTGATATTTAATAGGCAAAATCTTCTGGGATATCTTTAGGATGGGTGGTACGATCTTAACAAAATCTGGAATAATTAGACTAGTTTTAACCGATGGTGCTAGTATTATCTCTCCATTTATTACCGTTTAGTAATTATCACGTATGACCAAAGGTATCCTTATCAGTTTAGTCTGAGAGCCATTATATGCCTTCCAGTCTCCTATCCCTCCCAGTCTATTACATAGCCATTGCAATTTATTTTTTAATAATCTAGTCCTCAATCGTATCATAGCTTCTTCCATTTATATACTAACGCTGTACATTAGGTGTGCATTGATTTACATCAATGAAATTTCCTTATAGGTGCATGCAGCATAAGACAGTATGCAGCATAAGACATTTAATTATAAGTTAATAAAAATAATGCTTTGGCGCACAACACATTCGTAAGCTGTAATCATGGGTTGAAAGTCAACTTTTTTAGTTTCTGTCTGGCTGGCTGCTATTAAAGGTCACTGGATTACTGGAGTAACCGATTTGTTGGCTATGTCCAGATATTGCGAAAACTAGCAACATATCGTTACAAATCTTTTAAGTTTCACTGTTTTCATTTGTTTACACCCTTTTCATTGAAATGACCCTTAGGTTATATAGGTTAGCCTTTTACCTTTTTTATAAAAATGGTAGGAGTAACATTTTCAGAAAGTAGTCTTTTGTTGCTATTTTACCACCTTTTTTGATTTAGCAGTGTGCCCCATATACTTCCACTTTACATGTAAATAAGGTAAAAAAGGTAAAACTGGCTGCTTTTTTAAGAAAAAGTACTACATTTTACTTTTTTGTAATAAAGGATTACCTTTTCTGTTTCCTGGTGGTTATGAATTACTGTTTTTTTGTATTTCGTTACGCAGTTTATTAATTTGCAATTTTTTATTTGTAAGGGGCAGGTTCAGCGCCCCTACCTAAATCTGGGAAAAAGAAATGATTTTTTCCAAAAGAAGCCAAAAATATCAAAATTTTCTTTTTTGTTAGGGGCCCCCTTGACCAAATTTCTGGATACGTGTCAGTATATAGGTTAGGATGAGTTACATTGTCAAAATGCTATCTGAAACACGAATTAAATTATTTAAATATATTAAGCGAAGATGTTTTTAAAATTAGACTAGGCAGAATTGTACCAGAAATTCTATTTGGATTTTAACATTGCAAATATTGTAAAAGGAGGCAACAGAAGAAGAATTAGTTTAAATTGTGTTATTTGTATATGTGATTGTTTTATATTATATATATGTAATAGGTATGGTTTAATTTTAATGGTTATACCTACTGCAATTATTAATTCATGAGATGATAAATTTTTGTCTGAGGGAAAGATCATGGTCATCTTCTACATGGATGAGGTATGCCCAAAATGGTAAACCAAATAGGTTTGGTTTTGATTTATTGTTCAATATTTCCAGATTAATAGCAGGTCCACCCTTATTAGATTTCTTAGAAGATATTAATTTCCACGAAACCAGAGTAGGTATCCGTTAGCCATTACAGCTGACAAGTGTTGAACGGAATATCTGATTGATCGTATTATTATTACAACTGGCATAAATTAGTATTTCATTCGGAAACAAGAACACTTAATTATTGTGATTGCTAGTACTCGGTGATTTTATTACACGTTGTAGGGTAGCCCAAGGTTCCTATCCTCAGCAAAAAGAAACTACTTTTTCTAGAAGATGCAGAATAAGATGTTAATTACTATAATACGAATTGCGAATGCCCAGGTATACTTACTTACCCATGTAGCTATTATAGATACAGATAAGTTTCTAGCAAACCTACGTCTTCTTGTAGAGAAAAAACATTTAATTATGAGTTTGTGCATTTCAAGTACGCATGTTTTCAATTGAGTTTGACTTGCTTTATAAAGGGTAAAACAGTAATTTTCGATCTATTAGTGAAACTAAAGTGTTGCGAGAAGCTTATAAAATTCAAAATCATCATGAAATTAGCTTTGGTGAGTTCGTAATACATTTAAATCAATTCAGTTGTGAGCTTTGTCGGTTAAAAGGAATTTTGAATAAGAAAAATCCCAAATTAGAATTTTGTAATATCGTAACTGTATTCACTTCCTTTAAGTAAAATAGTACCCATGCTCGTTAAAATGTAACCTACAGCCTTATTTTCTATCACTGCATCTGCCATATTTAGCATAGATATTTTATGGCGGAAGAAGTTAATAATAATATTTGTTAAGAAATAAGGAAAAAGAGTAAACGAGACTAAATTGTAATTTTGAAAAATACTTCTCCATTTTCTGTTAAAAAATTTCCATCCCATAAAAATATCCTGAGAAACTTAAGAGTGATGGTAGCGGGGTAACTTGAACATACCCTCTGTGTATATTACTTAGGATTAGAGTTAGCCCGTGTTTATTTATCAAAAGTTATCAAAATTTCCAAAAAGTGGTGGAAGGTGAATATCTGGAACTTGTGGCCCCAAAATATTAAAAATCAATACGTTTTGAATTACAGCGTTAGCGGGAAAACATGATTTCTCGCTAAAGCTATAATTCAAAACTTATCAGAAATTTCAAATTCCGAGATGTTCATCTTTCGCCACTTTTTGGAAATTTTGACGAATTTTGGTAAATAAATACAGTCTACACTCTAATACTAAGTAATACACACAGAGTGTATATTCAAGTTACCCCGCTATGAGCCACCCTTAAGAGAGTATCTGTATTATTATAAAATCGTATTTTTACTCTTAACTATTTTAATTTTCGGAAGTTATTCAACTTATTTCAAATATTTGTAGATTTTAGCATGTGTCTTCGCGGTTGCATTTGGAGGAATAACTCAGTTGACAGTGGAGGAAGAAGCAGAAGCCTGGGCTCTATGGAGGCGGCGTTGCATTGACCGTGATGATGGTTTCCCTCCCTGGGATGAAGCTAACGGTATCAATACCATAGTATTTTGTAAAGACGGGGAAGAATACGAAGATAACACGAGATCGGAGAAAGTGGACCATGTCATCAACGTCACTCCCGGACCCGACTCCCCCACTCACATAATTTTCGTCCGACCACCTCCAATCGTCTTCAAACACAATCTGACCATCAAGGGCGAGGCTGGAAACGCACTCAATACGAAAGTCTTCGTATTGCCACAGAATGCCACCCACAAATATGAGTATGTCGACAAGAGGGAGCCCGGAAGTGGAGACCAGAAACCAACCCTCCACTTCCTTACTGATGAATTCCCAGAGGCTGTTCCTTATGGCAATAAAAGCCCAACTCCCAAGGCCAGGAAGTCAAGAACTATCATGCTTTAAACTACAGACTAGAAATCCCTTGAGACGCTAGGTTCACATTTACAACAAATTTATTACATAATTTGCCTTGTTACATTTTGTTTGTATTATACTGATGTATTATAAAATCATCATTGATTACTGATAATGATGATTCAAGTGATCTGTACCTTGTATGTCTTAATTTTCTCATTCTTGGTCGTCGCGGAATAAAATATTAGAGTCGCATTTTCATTAATTTTGTTTTTTGTTGTTGTCTCATCTCTTTTTTATCTATAATTATTTAATAAATATAATACTTAATTAATTATTAATACTTCTTTATTTCCAATATAATCAAAATTTGCAAAACTTAATTGAATCGTAATACTTTTTGAATTTGTCGTCAAAGGTCTATTTATCAAAACTTTTCACATACATAGCAGATACATACATACATACATACATAGCACATAGCAGAAATCTGACATAGGGCGGAAGAGATATGTAATTATCTACATTCCTGCGTAGAATACGAAGCATAATATTACAGATCACAGTAATATCTATATAATATTATTATATAGGTATTACTATTACTTTTCTTGCAATTTCATTCAAATATACCTAGTAGGTCTTAACCTATCATAGAAATTCTCTCTGACATCGCAATCTCATCGAATGGAAAATATTTTATATTAAATAGATGATAAAAAACATTATGCTGATTGGACAATATTGTTAGCAATGTTAGGTTTTCTAGAGAGCAAGTCAACATCTATCAAACCCTGATCTAGTTTTTAAATAAATTCCTAATAAAAACCGTGTTTAACTTTCAGCATAAAACACGACTATAAATAAAAAATAATAAACATAATACATAAGATAAGATTAATACTTCAATTATTATATTTTGTTCATACTTGGTTTATTTGTATTAAATTAGTAGGAAAAGAGTCTTATATTGACGTATGACGTATATTATTGTTATTTAAGGAATAGGGAAGATATTAAGGAAAGTAACGAAAAGATGTTTTTCATGTTAATGTTCCGATATGTTATATTATACGATGTAGTCCCTCTGCATTTTTCTAATCAAGCTCCTAAAAGACTCCAAACTCATTATTATGCTACACAATAAAAAATTCATTGTGTGCCTTCCTTTAGAACTGAGCCGAATAAATTAGTAAATCGTGAATATAAACTTATGCCAGAGAATATTGATGGGAAACTTCCTGCATTGACTTTTGCGGGCGGTAAAACCATCGTCACGGGTTGTGGTAAAAGTTTCTGTAATACTAGAGGACCTAATAATATGAAGGTCAATTCTCGTCCCTGAAAAATTGTTTCTCACTTTTAATAAAATAGCAATAAAATGCAGTGACTATTTCTACAACAGACAGACATTGTGCTTTTGTTATGCAGAGCACATTACATTCTCGGACTGCATCAGTTTGACATCAGTCAGTTAATTTAGAATGTCGTGTTGCTCGTGTCTACGCGGATGCTCGCTAATATTCAAATTAAAGGGAACCGTCATCTTAAAAATATGGAAGCAAATGATATTCATAATTTTGTACACTGCCGCAATAGTTGCTGTCGTAACAAACTTTGATGTCATTCAATTTCCGGAAAAACAAACATTAATCCCCGTTTTGGGCGTGGTTACAGGACTTCTTTTAGTTTTCAGAACCAACACAGCTTATGACAGGTAAAGTATACATTTTAAATCTCTATCTAGTCCATGTTAATTTTTTAATTTGTACGAACTACCCAAAAAAAGAAAATTATAATCTTTTAGCCGGATTAAATCTCAACTCCAATAGAGAGTTTTTATTTTTCAATGCCTTTCAGTTTCAAATAATAGATTATTTTACAAAACTTACTCTAGATATTATGAAGGTCGTCGTCTTTGGTCAACGATGACACAACATATTCGAACAATTACAAGATTGCTTTGGATTGGTGTGAAAGAACCGAGTACTCGAGAAATCATCGAGAAGAAAACTGCTCTAAATATTCTAACTGCCTTTGCATTTGCAACGAAAAGTTATTTGAGGGAGGAATATGATTATGACATGGAAGAGGTCAGGCATTTGACAAAGCATCTGCCCAAATTCGGAACTCCGCCGAGCAGTGGACCGTCTGTAGTAATCGAGTCACCCCAGAAGGATTCTTCCAAGAAAGTTGACACTTCCATGGGCATTCGAAAAGAGAGTATTAAGCCTCCAGAATCGGATTTCAATGCTCATGATTGGACAACCCCGACCAACATCCCTGTTGAATTGTCATACTATTTACAATCCTACATCGAGTATTTACGAGCTAGGGAACTTTGTGATGGCTCTTTGCTATGGACAATGACTGGCGGTTAGAATTATTATTACTTCTTACAAATACTTTTTAAATGGTTAATAGCAGGATAACTTGAGCATACATTTTGTATGTATTATTTAGGATTAGAGTATAGACAGCATTTACCAAAAATCTTCAAAATTTCCAAAAAGTGGCGGAATATCCACACAAAGTGTATGCTCGAGTTACCCCGCTAATAGCAACGCTTAGTTTATTTTGTTGTTAACTTTTAGCCATTGGAAATCTCATGGACTGTTTTGTCGGGTTTGAGAGAATTCTTCGGACGCCAATTCCTTTTAGCCTATGCCGTTCACTTGCATCATGCAGTTTGGCTCTATTTACTTTGCCTGCCTTATCAACTTGTTGGCAGTTTGCATTGGTGGACAGTTCCAGCCGTCACTTTGGCTTCATTTGCTCTCATTGGAATTTTATGCATTGGTTATGAAATTGAAAACCCGTTTGGCTATGATGATAACGACTTAGTAAGTTCTTAGACTTAGCTATCAAGAAAATATTACCAAAAACATTGCTGGCATTATTGTTTTAAAAATGTCCTGAATACTAATTATCAGCATTAGTTTCATAAGGAAAATTTTAAAATTAAAAGCATGTGAATGAGGATAGAAAATTAATACGAACAAAATGTCTCATTTTATAACTAATCAAAAAATTCAAAGCTTTCAGATGATTTTTTGACCCAATAAACGTTTGAAAAAGTAAATATCTGTTAGGTCCAAATCCTTTCTTTCAAATTTCTAAATCTAGACGATTTTTGAATTGCCGAAATCCAAATCTTTAATTTGGTGAAAAGCAGATTGTGATAAAATTTTCGATTAAATATTTAAGCCTTTGGACGATAGTTGCAAAGTGATTCAACAGGAAATTCAAACTATGACGGGAATGGCCCTTCCAAAAGCTGAATCCTGGCTCTGGAGTTCAGAAAACCAACCGTTGGCTCCTAGATCTCTTTTGACTGCGGAGCAATTAGCGGAAAAGAGTGTCGAGGAACTTAGAGATATCATCAAATCTCAAAACCAACAAACAAATTTTAAATCCTCGTCATCTTTGATGTCATTATTTCAAAATATTAAGGAAGATCCTACTAAATCCTAAGACTATAATTGCCACTTTGTGCAGGAAGTATTTTCATCCTTAGTCAGCCTTTATTAACAGTGAAAAGTTGCGTCACCTTATTTGTAATGACTCAAAAACTCAATACTTCGCATTATCAATTAATAAATTATTTCTTATTATTATTGTAATGCAATCTTAATAAAAATTTATTAATCGTTTTAAAATAAAAGTCTAACGTGGACAGCATTTTAATTTTTCTTTATTTTCTAAACACACATTTAATTAATTCACAATCAGTTTAATATTATTATAGTAGTTATTGTCGGTCCTGTTGAAATAAGACCTAGTCAGCCTCAGCCTGTTAATTCAATTCATTTACTTTACTGTGTATCTTATTGATTGATTCAGTTCAGACTCAATAATAGGGATTTTCTTCGTCGGGCGAGAATCATTTCTTTGATGTCTGCTTTATGCTTTTTGCTACATCCAAAAGTAAAGAATGTGTAAATTGAACAGATTAAAAATAGAAATCTGCAAATATGCCATCCAAAGCTCATTGGACTTTCACAGGCAAAGAATATCATCATCACAACTGTAAAGGTGAAGGGCAATTCCGTAGCGCAGAACAGCTTAATGTACACAGTATACCTAGGAATCAATTAAATCTGTTATACATAATATTACATAAACCCACATTCACTTTTAACCATTTATAAGAATATTTTGTAAATATTACATACATAAAATATGTCACTATATTATGTATTCGAATGTTAATTCTCTATTTAATTATACAATCAGTCTATATCTGCAAAAACATGTTCGTTCTACAAAAACATTAATTGTAATGATTTTCCTCGAATTTGCTGACGTCATTTTTAGCAATGCTAATGCAATATTTAATTACCTATTAGTTAAATCACAACTTTCCTCATACAAAGTTGATAATGTGTTAAACCGTGAACTAAATATAATAATAATTATACTGTTTAATTTAGCTATTTAAATATTATTGTAAGAATACTTACGCTTGATAAATTTTGCAATTGATAAATGTATCTTCAGATGATTGCAACTCTTTATTCCGTCGGACCCCGATTAAAATAGAGGTAAACAGAAAAAGAATAAACATAATCGGTGCATAAATGCAGGCAGCAGTCCGGAGTATTGTGTAATACGATAAAGGCAAATACTTTTTCATTCTTAAATTTGCATCTAAATAGCCATTCTGAGCTTCTTTCCTAAATTATTTATTAAAAATGTTGATTATGGCAAAAATGTTCAAAAAGAAAATACAACAAATACAATTGTAATGTAATTTTTCAGTATTTTTGGGTAAAATGTATTGTAGAAAGTTTGTAAAGAAGGCAGTAAAAATTATAACCATCCAACATATAGACAGCACAATTTTGTTTCTTTTCGCACGGGATTCTTCATCAAGTGTAGATAATGGACGTCTTTAAGGAAAGATTGTGATGTAAGTTAAATTGGACATTATTAATGAATATTATTGCAAGTTTTAAAGAGCTACCTCGAAGTTACTTTTCGTTTGAGTAAATAAATTTAAATTTGATGATTTATATCAGTTTTAAAAATACTTCTACTTTTAAGAACTAGTTAAATATTATTTACAATTATTAATTGGTATTTAAATCCAGAAGGATATTTGTACCCAACGCTCCAAAGTATATCAACACTTGTTGCAATGACAGATGCAGAACGCAATCCATACATAAAATCAAATAGCTGCACTGAAATAAATTTGCAATTGCAACAATTAAATATATATTTACATTTAAAGGCAGCTGAAAATGGGTTGTTTGTATGTCAATGTGTATTTGTATTTACACAAGATCGCCGCTGGCCAAATATTGTCAATCCAAATAAAATGATAGAGATTCAAATTAATTAGAATTCCGTAAAATAAATTTCCAAAGAATTCGGTTACAAATACTGAGAATTGTAATTTTGCACCAGATTTGTGTTTATGCCATAAAATGAGGTAGATACAAACTGTCGCTAAATTAAACGAGGCAGCTGAGAGAATGACGCCTCCGATTATTGCACTTTGATAGTACTAAATAAAAAATTAAAATCAAACGGTTAATTAAAAATAATCAAAAGCAATTCTGAAACAATTTTATGAAAAATATTTTTAATTGAAGAATTTAAATATTCATACGAAATCTGAAAATCCTTTAAGACCACAAGTTGCCAAAATAGCGACTTCATTATCTTCGTTGTAAGAATAGGAGGATGAACTAGTGTCAACGATATCAACACAGTAGTCCTCCGTTGTTTGTAACCATATTGGGTAGATTAAAAATATCACACCCACTTCTATTTCTGAATCTTGTAACCGAAACCTTGAAAAAATAAATACAAGCGTATATAAATGATTTCAGTTTATTTATATTATCAACACTTATTATTACATCAATACTGTTTTATTATTTACAGTATTCATTTCATTATTGTACTTTATTTAATTATTATGGGTTACTTGGTGGATTCATTTTACCATCTGTAATGATCATTTTTCAAAATTCGATACGAACAATTTGGAAATTTGGAATGGTTCAATTGGATTGCATCTGATGAAAAATGTCTGGAAGTTGAGGGTACACAATTGTATATTCCTTCTGCTGTTTCGTTTACCCTTTCCGTTAGATCACAACACTTTTTTATTGTAACTTTCTTTTGTTTTCCAGAGTCGTCAAAATAAATACTTTCACTGTCTATTAACACCAAACATTGGATAAAGGATATAAGAAAGGCTGCCCATTTTCTGTAAAATATTAATTACGAAATTACTCATTTAAATTTACTGTATGTATAAATATATTTAATGCACTAATTAGGAACTTACATCCAGAATTTATACATCTTATGTAATATTAAATACGATACACATTTCTAGTGGACACTTGGGTAAATGCAGTAAAACTGATGTTCTCTCTACAATTTAAGGATGGCAAGTGCAAATTGCTATTGAATTGTTCCAAGACATGTTGGCTGGCGATTATTATTACAGTTTGTTACACACACGTTGTTGTTCTTTTGTTATTTTAAACATGAATTCAGATATGCAAAACGGCAGACATAGATGTCAAAATAAAGTCACAACTTGGAAAAGCCAAACAATGTTATCTTTGCTAGTTCAACATGTACAGGGTGCGCAACAAATATAGTTCTGGGTGTTCAGATTATAGCTGGGTATTTGTTGCGCACCCTGTACATTCACTGGATGACTAATGCTTTAACATTTGATTTCGTGGATAGCCAATGTATATCCCCAACAAATGTTTGGCTTTAAAAATACAAACTCAACTTCATTTTATATCGAAACAGGACAAATAATGTGAATCTGGCCGCCAGAGAATTCATTTTTTATGGTATGTTCAAAATCAAAGGCCTTTTTTGTGGCAATAGTTTCTTGGCATTTTAAAATTGACAATTTCAAATCAGTAGTCAGATTATGGGGTAGGTACTATAGAAATGGTTGCAAGTACTTGTTTTGGGCTTTGAACTACATTAAATAAAATATTCAGTAGGCATCTTTATAACACTTCCACAACAAGAACATGAGATTACCAATGGCATGCATCAATTTACAACTCTATATTTTCACTAAATAATAACGGAACTTTTACATAAACTTAAAAATTACGTACATTAAATTTTAAAACTTAAATCTATATTATTTATTTACATCTGCATTATATTTTCAAGCACTCGAAAGAGAATAATCCCAACTTTATTAAAACTTTTTAGCAGATTATTTCTAAACATTCAACATTATCGACATTAAGAAACTATTTTGCTACTTTTGTTTTGCCAAAATATTGACAATTTTTATGGAATTGCCAGAAAGGTATTGTCAACTGAGAGTGTAACCCATTCTGACTATTATCACAATAAATATGAAAATAATACTAGAAAAAATATTTGATTTTCCGTTTTTCCAATAAATGTTTGCAACAAAAATCCGTGATTACACCCGCTATTATAGTTACCTATTGATTACAGACAGGATGTATACCTATAATATTGTTACTGTTATTGAATGTTGTGATAATATTAATAAACTTTGAAGTGCAAAGCAATTTCCTAACAAATTGGTGATGATTTCGCTTTTGGATTTGGCTAATTTCATATAGTCATATACATAAATTGTGCCGTTTTCACTGTAAAGAACTGTTATTAATTTGAACTTGAAGTGTTACTTTACAGTTAAATGAATTTTTAGTTTTTTAACCTCTACCCACTCAGTGACCTATTGACTTAAAAAATATCCAATTTACAAAATTTTTGAGCCCGTAATTTATTATCAAGCTTTTTAGTACAAGTATGCATAAACAATATTCTCCCAGATCAGATAAAATTCTGACTTAACTTATTGTAACAATTTCTATACACAGCGGTTACAATTCTGATTAGTAGAAATAAATAGTGAAATTAAAGGATGAAATCATAATTTATATTTGCTTTTCATTATTACAAACTTTTTTGAATGGTAATAATTGCCTTAATTGTGCCTCGACATAACGACTGTACGAATTTCAGAGAATGTCGTTTTCGGATTAAATAAAATATGCCAAGTTTGGCAAAATTAGGTTGACTCGACCTTTTGATCATTTTCATCATCTTTTGTTGGTAGATATTTGTTTTGGGATATATTTAATGGGTCCCTGAAAAAATTTAAAAGTCCCTGATAAATAATTGAAACGTCAATTGCTGATTTTGTCATATCGTTTTATTAATGGGTCCCTATGGAATTATTTAAAAGTCCCTGCAAATGTTGAAATCGTACATGGACAAATAGTTGTCTTGCTTACTTAAAATAATGAAACTCGTTGACTCTGAAATGTCATTACTAGAAATGTTTTTAGAAAGTTTTTTAATTCCTTCCTTAGCTTCAAATAATTTTTTAAAGGTGGAAGTGAACACTTGTTGGAAAAATAAAAACGCATCCCCTTCATCGAAAACCAAATTTTAGGTTGAAGTAAGGCAGAGGTTACGCAAATACCTCTTAATGTTATTGTTTTAATTAAGTTAGTTCCCTCAAAATCTGGGTCCGGTATGCCCTGTGTATTTAATTGCGCGATTTTTAAAATAGGCAACCTTTTGCCTTAATTGCATACCAAATTTGGCTTACACGGACATTTTACTCTGTTTGCACTAACAGTAGCACACTTCCACACTGCTGCTTAAATTCACAGATCTTTGAGTCCAGAAAGTAAGAAGGGCTCTATTAGATTCTTCTTAGGTCTCGTATTTTTTTAAAAAATCTTTTTTCAGCTGAATTTTGAAATATCAATGGTTGTTTCCTCTGTGTCGGAGCTATATTATGTTAGTTGCGAAGTAATAGAACAGAAAACGCGTCAATATCTTAACTGTGCAGAGAGTTGGAGACAAATGTGAGATTCTAGCCATAGTGAACTGGGTCGTTTATTTCAGCTTATCTGATTGTACCTCCAAGTTCTCAATCTTAACACAATATTCATTTCCTTGTAGTCTTATACTAGAAATGACGTTGACAACACCACACTAATTGGTCCATGTACCATTTAAGCATTTGTAGGGACTTTTTAAATAATTCCATAGGGACCCATTAATAAAACGAAGGGACATAGTCAGCAATTGACCGTTTCAATTATTTTTCAGGGACTTTTAAATTTTTTCAGGGACACATTAAATAGCACCCATTTGTTTTTAACCGATAAAAGAGTCTCCAGGATTTGATGCACCCCATGGAGCGTGTAAAGACAAATGATGAATGTCGCAGGAGTGTAGAACCAGAACCCGGAAAGAATGACTGAGCATACGACATAAGCAGCCACTAACAATGAGTGTCTTGATGACTTTTGAAGATCATCACGTTCCAAAGCAAACACAATTTGGTAATGGCCATGTCAAACACAATCAGTAATGTTGAGTGACATTCATTCAGCATTGTGTTCAACATTTTCAAACTTTTATAAGTCACGCTGATGTTTTCTGCTTTTCGTAAGGTTGGCTTTGTTATGTACTTTCTGCGCCCCATTCTAACAAAAGCAGCATAATTAACTTTTGCAAACTAAAAGCAATAAAGTTCCTAAATGATGTATTTTAGGATTGAAGTAAAGCAGAGATTGCACATTTTAAAAATCCCGCCATAATAAACAAAGTATACCAGGACCCCCTTTTGAGGGATCTGACCTAACCTAATTAAAACAATATCATTGATAGGTATTTGAGATACCTCTGCCTTACTTTAACCCTTTTTAGGCATTGAGATGATTGGAAATTGTTAGACTTCTGTATATTTACTGTCAAAATATTTGGTTGAATTTTTTTTAACATTTTAAATACTTTTATTCTTAAAAATTGTATTTAAAATGAAATGTAAAAAAATAAAATGTATTTATTATTATTTTATTATCCTCAACTAAAAAACATATTTTTATAAAATATTAACATACATTTTAAAGTTTTTCACCAATTTTGAAAACAAATTGGTTCAAATTATGTTGCTATTAAATGCATTTCATTTTGCATGGAATTTAATAAATATTTGGCGGGTTTATAGAATTTTAAACCAAAGCTGACGTATTTCAAAATTTGTAGATAATTAGCAAAACTAGTATTTGTACCTGATCTGACTGGTGACTATTCTGTTGGTGGTAACGTAGCACAAGAAAAGGAAAGAGTAAAATGCTCCGGCGGTCCATAAATTCCAGTACATCCACAGATTCCATAGGAAGTTGCAAATCTGCATAGAATATCCGAAATATACTTCGGGAACCAGGGAAGTTATGCAAAACGCACTCCTTGAATTTATCGCAGCGTGGAGGGCCATAAGTGGTGGATAAAGTCTAGCGGCGATTAGAAATAACATCATAACTACCTGACATGAACCATAGCCGACAAAACAGTTTTTCAGGTAATATGAATCTGTAACAAAATAAGAAAAATAGGAATAAAAACTTTCTGAGAGAAGTATAATATTTTAAGCCACTTACCTTTGAACCTGAATGCAAACTTGAAAAGGGAATTTACAACTTGAACCAATTCATCAGAAAAAACTACAATATTGAATTGAAGACTTGTCGCTGCAAACCACGAGAAAGCAAGAGGCATGCACCAAACAGTATTTGAACTTTCTCCAAATTTCACCTCGTAAAGCGACCTCGTAATTAAATAAATTGTGTTCAAACTACTAAATGTAAGATTCAGCTTCCAAAGAAATATTTTTGGTCCAGTTTTCACAACAGAAATTTTGTGGCCCGACCTGTCGATTTGAAAGGGTAAACCTCCAGTCAAATTACCCCAGTTAAACATTATTCTGAACAACGTTAGTATAATATTACCTAGCATTCTAACACGATATTGTTTGCGATGTGACTAAGAAACTGCTATACATTGACTACTTGCTTTAAAAAATGTTAAAAACGACGACGCAGAAATGCAAAGTTAGATCCAATACATTTACTGTAACCAGGGAACAAAAAAGGCACTCCTTTTTTACAAAAAAGTAAAATAAAATACTACTTTTTTAAAGCAGTCCTTGTTACCTTGTTTGAAAATATGAGTACTGCCCTCGTGGCGTACATATACATATACATGCAAATATGAAGTAAATGGGGCACACTGATACATCAAAAAAGGGAAAAACAAACTGCTTTTTTAAAAACTCTCCTACCTTTTTTATAAAAAAGGTAAACGGGAGAAAAGGTCATTTTTTGCTCCCCGACTCTAGCACAATGTTCATGAGGCATGTGACTGCATGTAAAAGCATTTTATATCTATAATTTAATGTAATAATATAGTAATTACCAAGCAATTTAAGTTTTCAATATTCTTCCAGAAAAAAGCATCCTGGTATTAATAAAATTAGTACATGAACAAGCACGTATCCAATAGAGGGGGGTGCAGCGCCCCCTAAATCTGTGAAAAAGAGAAGATTTTTCCCAAAGTCCAAAAATTGTAAAAACTTTTGTTACGCAAATATGTCTCATTTTTGACAATATTTTTGGTTGCGCCCCACTTGACCAAATTTCTGGATACGCGCCTATACATGAATACTACATAGGAAATGTTTAGTTATTTACTAAAATTGAAACATTGGCTTTGTCCTTTCTCAGACTTATAGAAGAACCAACACCGCCCGAATGCTGTCATATAATGCTGTCTTCATTTTAGTTGAATTTTGAATTTCTCTACATTTAAGCGTTGGTATTTTCTACGTTAGTAATAGTAGTCTTACCATTTTCAGATCGAAACTAAAAGTTCATTTTGAAAAGATTTGAATAGAATTTTTTTCCAATTTAGTCAGTCGTAGTGTCAATATGGTGTTAAAAATTATAAGCGTGACTTAGAGTTGTTTAAGATGCTAGGACTCTTTTTACGATAACGTAACATGTTAATAGTAATTAAATTAAAAGTTAAGCCAAAAAGGTTAGAGTTCATTTCCATTCACCCTGTACAAAATGGCTTAAGCGCTATAAAAATAATTTCATGTAATTTAAAGCGACTTTAAGTGAAAAACATTTTCCAATCGTTCCGTAGAAAAATTATTATTGATTGAGCTACAACTTTGGGTGTAAGTGTCACAACTTACAGCTATATACTCAATTATTCAAATGCATACCCACAATTTTTGTTCCGTATTTTCATCAAGGACAAAAATATTGTTCCTGGACAAATTATCAGTTGGGTGTTTACTTTGTGGATATAGCCAGTCGTTTTTCAGTCATCAGTATAATAATACTTAATTTATAATTTCCTTTCGGATTAGCCTATATTATTCTCAATATAAAGCCGACGATAGCGCAGCGATAAGGGTGTGTAAGATCCTATATGAAAATAATTCTTATTTACTATGCAATTATAATTCCTGTATACTATGCAGTTGTAAAGGAATGAAATTATATCCCGGTTAGATTCAAGTACAATGTTTACAAGCACATTGCACTAAATGTACAATTTACAACTACGACTACTACTACGGTATGTAGTAGATAAAATTGTTTCCCGTGTTCTCTAAGGACAGTGCACTGTCCTTCGCTTTGCACGTGTAGTATATGGGTACAACTGTGTACAAATAATTTTAAATAATATCATATTGAAAGTTGAGCAAATCTCTTGCCCTGACATGTGCCAATGTCATCATGTCAACGTTTCCGTTGATAAATGCAAAAATGTCCCCAACAGTATAATATTATTTATAACTTTGGGGTACACACTTTTTGTCCTCCCAGCTCATGGTATTTGTATATACATAATGGAAAAGCGGGTTGAAGTAAGGCAGTGGTAGCAAAATTACCTATGAATGTTATTGTTTTAATTAGGTTAGGTTAGGTCCTCCGAAATCGGCTCCTGGTATGCCCTGTTTATTTCATGGCGCAATTTTTAAAATGTGCAACCACTGTCTTACGTCAACCAAAAAGCACCCATCAACAGGAATTAAGTCAAAACTTTTTAATCCAATTTTAATTTTAAACTCCCATATTAAACGAAACCTAGATTTATTCAACAATAGATTGTAATACTGAATTGCTTATTTATTTTCCAACAAAAAATAAGTACCTGGATTTTAAATTAGGTTGATACCATACTGTACATAGTACTTGGATGTGTATTTCCTCCACAAAATAGAATGCTTATACAATCTACAATGTGTCAAACATAGATAACATGTCATTATCTATTATTCAGCTTTTCAAACGAGAATTATAACTGCATTGAATAAAACTTGAAAGGAGTTGACATAAACATTATTCCTGGAATGATAATGTTTTTAAATGATACATTGTTGCTATCTCGTATCACCTGATACCTCGGAAATTCCAAAACCAAAGGTTAAGATTGAGAATCAATCAATGAATCATTTTTATTTAATGAATTGGGTACATTAACAACCCAAATGCTTTCTAGATAACAATTAGTATAGCATGGGTTTGTATAGTGGCATTTCTGGCAGGACCGTCCACTGAAGCCCGAAACTGGATGAACTACGTACATTATGTTATCTTCTGTGTTAAATTGAATAATAGAAAGAGAGAGTCCATGTAAGTTCGTTCGTGTGTTCGTTTCGTCAACCAAAAATGTACCTGGGGTGTCGCAACACATTGCTAAAAACAATGTGAGACGGTTTACCCTTGGCGGAGCCAGGCATAAGCAGTGTAGTGCTTATGCCTGCTTGCCTTCTACTATACCCTACTCTACTCACTCGCGGCTGCTGGCTGGCTGGACTGAGATGAGAAGACAAGCACTCTGCTTGCCTTCTCATCCTTGGCGGAGCCAGGCATAAGCAGTGTATGTAGTGCTTATGCCTGCTTGCCGTGCTTCTGCCTATTCTACTATCCTACTCACTCGCGGCTGCTGGCTGGCTGGACTGAGATGAGAAGACTTCTCATCTGATTTCTTTCGTTAGTGCAAGCCATCCTTGCACCAACTTTTGATTCTTGCGGCAGATACAGAAATCTGCCAAAATCTACGTTTCATCGTGCTATGGCTGCATACTGCATGGTGGTTGCTGTCGTCAGTGGCTGTTGTCATTTCTGTCCGTCTTTGGTCATCTTTGGTCATCTCTGTCTGTCTTTGGTCATCTTTGGACTCATCTCTGTCCGTCTTTGGTCATCTCTGTCCGTCTTTGGTCATCTCTGTCCGTCTTTGGTCATCTCTGTCCGTCTTTGGTCATCTCTGTCCGTCTTTGGTCATCTCTGGCTGTTGTCTTTTCTGCCCGTCAAGTCATCTGTGCCCGTCAAGTCATCTGTGCCCGTCAAGTCATCTGTGCCTGTCATTTGTCATCTGGACCAAACTACTGAAGTAAGTGGGGGGGGGGGCAAAGATAAGCTAGGTTTTGAGTGTCACTTTCCCTTTCACTTCACGCGGAAAAATGACCATTCAGTTACTTTTTCTGCCTAAAATTACAAATCCCCTCACCTGGGGATTATTTAAGCTAGGTTTTCAGTTTCCCTTTCACTTCACGCGGAAAAAGGACCATGCAGTTACTTATTCTGCCTAAAATTCCAAATCCCCTCACCTGGGGCGTATTGAAGCTAGGTTTTGAGTTTCCCTTTCACTTCACACGGAAAAAGGACCATGCAGTTACTTATTCGCCTAAAATTCCAAATCCCCTCAACTGGGGTAACGGCAATGTTATATTTGTCAATGTTCCTTTGCGCGTGAAGTGAAAAGGAAGTGAAACTCAAAACCTAGCTTTATTAATATTCCTTTGCGCGTGAAGTGAAAAGGAAGTGAAACTCAAAACCTAGCTTTATGAATGTTGCTTTGCGCGTGAAGTGAAAAGGAAGTGAAACTCAAAACCTAGCTTTATGAATGTTCCTTTGCGCGTGAAGTGAAAAGGAAGTGAAACTCAAAACCTAGCTTTATGAATGTTCCTTTGCGCGTGAAGTGAAAAGGAAGTGACACTCATAACCTAGGTTTTACTGTTAGAATTATCAATTCGCGAAACCGAATTACCAAATAATAATCGCAGTGAAAATTGCTTCTGATTGGTGGATGCATTTTTAAAATTGACCAATGATTTTCATAAATCCTCCCAAGAGGAAATATTTATTTCAACACTGAACTTTGAACTACAGACATGTGATACGAAAATACGGACTAACACTTTTAGCATCATCGCAAAATAATACACTGTACCAACTCTATGATGTAATTAAAATTATATTGGAAAATTGGTCAATGATTTTCATAAATCCTCCCCAGGGGAAATATTTATTTCAACACTGAACTTTGAACTACAGACATGTGATAGGAAAATACGGACTAACACTTTTAGCATAATCGCACAATAATACACCGTACCAACTCTATGATGTAATTAAAGTTATATTGGAAAATTGGTCAATGATTTTCATAAATCCTCCCCAGGGGAAATATTTATTTCAACACTGAACTTTGAACTACAGACATGTGATTGGAAAATACGGACTAACACTTTTAGCACAATCGCACAATAATACACCGTACCAACTCTATGATGTAATTAAAGTTATATTGGAAAATTGGTCAATGATTTTCATAAATCCTCCCCAGGGGAAATATTTATTTCAACACTGAACTTTGAACTACAGACATGTTATAGGAAAATACGGACTAAAACTTTCAGCATCATCGCAAAATAATACACCGTACCAACTATATGATGTAATTAAAATTATATTGGAGAATTGCTTCTGATTGGTGGATGCATTTTTAAAATTGGCCAATGATTTTCATAAATCCTCTCCAGGGGAAATATTTATTTCAACACTGAACTTTGAACTACAGACATGTGATATGATAGGAAAATACGGACTAAAACTTTTAGCATCATCGCAAACTAATACACTGTACCAACTCTATGATGTAATTAAAATTATATTGGAAAATTGCTTCTGATTGGTGGATGCATTTTTAAAATTGGCCAATGATTTTCATAAATCCTCTCCAGGGGAAATATTTATTTCAACACTGAACTTTGAACTACAGACATGTGATATGATAGGAAAATACGGACTAACACTTTTAGCATCATCGCAAAATAATACACTGTACCAACTCTATGATGTAATTAAAATTATATTGGAAAATTGGCCAATGATTTTCATAAATCCTCCCCAGGGGAAATATTTATTTCAACACTGAACTTTGAACTACAGACATGTGATAGGAAAATACGGACTAACACTTTTAGCATAATCGCACAATAATACACCGTACCAACTCTATGATGTAATTAAAGTTATATTGGAAAATTGGTCAATGATTTTCATAAATCCTCCCCAGGGGAAATATTTATTTCAACACTGAACTTTGAACTACAGACATGTGATAGGAAAATACGGACTAACACTTTTAGCATCATCGCAAAATAATACACTGTACCAACTCTATGATGTAATTAAAATTATATTGGATTAACTTCAACTATGAACTGCATTCACCAATCATTGCATTTAAAATGCCTCATAACATTTTTTTTTGTATTTTTAGGCCTAATAATGAGTAATAAACGTCGGGGAAGTAATCCTAATCAGGGCTCCACACCCACTTCGAGCCAATTTGTTATTCCTAAACGCAGTTTACAGCTAAGTGGGTCAGCTTCCAAAACTCCTGAGGATAAACATGAACTTGGCAAGCTTCCTTTATCACTTAATGATAGATTTTGCCCCTACTGTTCAAGAACAATTCGAGACTATTATGATAAAGGTAAGGGTAAATTTTAAAAAATGTTTAAATTAAATATTTTTTTATTAAAATATTAAATAAGTTTCAGAGAAGAATGCAAAAATTGTAATTTTGGATTTTGTTTATTGCAGATGAATGTGTCCATGCACAGTGCAAAAAATCATTGAAACACGATTTGCCAATTTTAGCCAATGGTTGGGAATGGTGTAAGGCATGCAAAATTGCACCTATTCGCCCCGGTCATTTTCGCTGTTTGGTGTGCAATTCTCCAACGACGATTGGTACAGCCTACTATAAGGCTAACAAAGATCTAAATCGAAAACATTTTGCTGAAAAAGATGATCTTTTTTTTGAAGTATCAAAAATCGTCGGAGATGGACCATCCTGTAGAAAAAAGGACCAAGGATTCTAATGGTAACGTTGTTGAGGAAGACAATGCTTTACTTAGCTCCGCAAATAGCGACACTTCTATAACTGGTGCCACCATTTCGGAAGGAAAGAATTTATTGCTACCTGAATCTAATTTAGTTAGTGATGCGGAGATGGCATTAATTGAGGAAGATAAGCAAATGCTTTAAAGAAATATTGTGAATTTTATACTATGAGATTTTAAATAAAGTACTGATTGCTACCAAACACCGTAGCGTGGTGCGTAACCCTTTCTGTCTCCCTGCAGTATAGTATCATGTGTCTACTGTAACTTTTTAATTTCTTCCTAGGACATCACATACTTTTATCTTTTATGATATTAATTTCTAAAGTCCTGATCGCTAACCAACAGTTATTTCCCCGTCCGTAGGACGGGCTGCGTTTCTCGTATAGAATAAATTAACGTAGACCCATTCTTAAATACGTCCGTCCTTGGTGTTGACATTTATGTAGAAGTAACTAACCTAGCCTTACTTACAGTTGTTTTTTTGATTTCTATATAGTGCATGATTGATGTACATACCTTTAGTATGATAATGATAAGGATACAAAACAAAAAATAATTAAATAGGTGGAGTAGTATTAACTTAGATTATTTATTGTCTCTGGAATGATATCTAGGTATTAAAATCATATCAATTAAATGGTAACAATAATTTAATGATAAATTCTCTTATATGCACTATTGAATAATAGAAAGAGAGAGTCCATGTAAGTTCGTTCGTGTGTTCGTTTCGTCAACCAAAAATGTACCTGGGGTGTCGCAACACATTGCTAAAAACAATGTGAGACGGTTTACCCTTGGCGGAGCCAGGCATAAGCAGTGTAGTGCTTATGCCTGCTTGACTTCTACTATACCCTACTCTACTCACTCGCGGCTGCTGGCTGGCTGGACTGAGATGAGAAGACAAGCACTCTGCTTGCCTTCTCATCCTTGGCGGAGCCAGGCATAAGCAGTGTATGTAGTGCTTATGCCTGCTTGCCGTGCTTCTGCCTATTCTACTATCCTACTCACTCGCGGCTGCTGGCTGGCTGGACTGAGATGAGAAGACAAGCACTCTGCTTGCCGTCTCATTTCTTTCGTTCGTGCAATCCATCCTTGCACCAACTTTTGATTCTTGCGGCAGTTTTATTTTCTGCCAAAAAACTACGTTTCATCGTGTCTACGACTGCACCGTGGTAGCTGTCGTCAGTGGCTGTTGTCATTTCTGCCGGTCATTGGTTATCTGCCTGTCATTGGTCATCTGCCTGTCATTGGTCATCTGCCTGTCATTGGTCATCTGCTGTCTGCCTGTCATTGGTCATCTGCCTGTCATTGGTCATCTGCCTGTCTTTGTCATCTGGACCAAACTAAGTAAGGGTATTTTTTTTAATTGACCCTTTCAGAGAAACTCATTTGGGCGGAAAATAGTAGGAATTTACATTGAAAGGGTAGGGATTTTTTAGAAAACTGTCTGTAACTTCGGACCTAAAAGAGTAAAAAAAAAGTGGCATATGTCAGCGAGTGGAAGTTGGCAAATTTTATCAGCAGAAGCACGACTTTCTACGATGTCTATAACTCAAATTATTGTCATTTTACTAAAACACCTTTTTTCATATGGGGGGAGAATATTGGAATACATTGGAATTAATAAGATAGGAAGCTACACATAATGAATAATAGAAAATTGGCTATTCTCCCCCCATGTGAAAAAAGGTGTTTTTAGTAAAATGACAATAATTTGAGTTATAGACATCGTAGATAGGGCATCCAGTCTCGGGTAGTTTTGGCCAGTCCCGGGAAATGAGACTTCCCGGGAATTTCCCGGGAAATTCCCGAGACTGAAGAAATCCTACAATTAGCACTAAAAATTTCCAAATTTTTATTTAAAAATGGTGAATATTTTATCTATTTTAATGCCGTCAACAAAACTTGGATTAAAATTTTTATTGCAATAAAGAGGCTAATCTTTAATGCAATAAATTTCAATTTATACCCAACAATTTATTCCAGAAACGAAAAAAAGAAATCTCAGTTATCCAACTGGTTCTGTTGGCGTGTTGTAAACTCTAAATGACATTTCAGAACCACGACTAGGCACATCCTAAATACGCTACGGCTACCACCAAAGGCATACTATCTAATACTAATCGTCGGGTGTTAGATGTGTATTAGATTGATCATTAGATACAATTATTATTTTGTGTGGGTAGATTACTTGCAGAAATTCCATTAAATATAATGTTTCTGCTCTTCTAGGACTAAATCTTAAATACATATTTAATAGCTAACATATAAGACTGTGATCATTATCAAGTGGTTTGAGGAATTCTTTTTTTGCCATTTTTATCGATGTCGTATAAGATTTCAATGGCTGGGTTTGCCTACGTGATGCAGTCAGTATATTTTTGATTTCAAAGAAATAGGATATTAGTGGGTCCTTTTCAAATTTTCACTGTGCTTTTGAGTCATTTAAATTTGATAAAAGTTAAATTTTAAGGTTTGTAATTGACTGGCAAGGTAAACCTACAATTTGATGGAACGGACAAGCTCTCTAGGTTAGTATATAAACCCTAAATGGAGAATTGTGTTAAGACATATAAATATTTCGATAAAGGTTTGGCAAATAATAAATTAAATAAAATTGGGAGTAGAAACATACGCTACTATATAATAATATCTTTCACACTCATATACTAATAGTCTGTAGCGTAAAAATTTTCAAAACAAATTTTTATGAAAATTGTTGTTCTCTAAAATGTTTAAATTTTCGAGAATTTCCCGAGACTGGCTGTTTCAGTCTCGGGAAATAAGTCTCGAGACTCCCGGGAATTCCCGAGACTGATTTCCCGGGACTGGATGCCCTAATCGTAGAAAGTCGTGCTTTACAGATTTGCGAAACTGATAAAATTTGCCAACTTCCACTCGCTGACATTTGCCACTTTACTCTTTTAGATCCGAAGTTACAGACAGTTTTCTAAAAAATCCCTATTCTTTCAATGTAAATTCCTACTATTTTCCGCCCAATTGAGTTTCTCTGAAAGGGTCGATTCTGCTTCCACCATATAAGGGGAGGCAAAGATGAAACACTTTTACCTAATC
The DNA here is from genome assembly GCA_020055645.1 of Tomocerus qinae. Taxonomy (NCBI): domain Eukaryota; kingdom Metazoa; phylum Arthropoda; class Collembola; order Entomobryomorpha; family Tomoceridae; genus Tomocerus; species Tomocerus qinae. Next base: position 29,336 of record JAECZT010000039.1, on the reverse strand, counting down.
AAGATTTCCTGTATTCTATTCTTATTACTTCGTACTGTCGTAACCATTAGTTCTGACAGTGATTCAAATTCTGACTACATTTATGCCCCTCTCTGATTGATCCAAATTTTTTGTAATCAGCCAAAGAAATTGCAGATTTCATTTACATAAATCTATATGATTTCCATAGTGAAACTGTGCATAGCGAATATTATGCACTCATGATACATAAATCTATATGATTTCCAAAATGTATTTTAACCTTTTGGCTGCCAAATACATGTATGTCATGTAGTTATATAAACAAGTCACTGTTCCCAAATACATGACATACATGTAGTCATATAAACAGGTCACAGTTCCCAAATACATGACATAGATGTATTCCTAGATTCTACTATGCCCGAACCCGTCAGGCATAATATTATACAAAATTCGGCAATTGTAAGACCTGTAGGCAACCGGTAGTACCCCTAAGGTTTGCCTTTCATTTCTTGCTGAAAATAAATTTTATTTAAAATTTTTAAATTACTTTACAATTTACGGCAATAATTTTTCAAAATCTTGAACAAAAATATTCGGGATCAAAGTGGCATTGGTAAAGAATTTTGAAATGCATTTGTTTTGTTTTCCTAACAGTGAAACCAATGAGTAAATAAATTCAATTCACTAGCCTATGTTGGTAGATTGCACTTTTCATTACCTCAGTAACAGGGGATTTGGGGACTAAATATTTCCCAGTTAGTTGGTAGCCAAAAGGTTAAGGGGTAGAATTTAATGAAACAAATACCGTGAATATTGAATGTTGTTATGCACTCATGATAAAGAAATGGTTATTAGGATGAATACGAAATCCGAATCTCATTGCAACCTCATTCGCATGAGCATAGTCGAGTTGTTGGAAGTATACCTGTGGATAAAAATTATGCATGGAATAAGTCTTATGCATATGATATGCATTATCAGAAATTATATTCAGTAAAATAAAACATTTTATGTCTTAAAATGTACTCTTTCGTATCTCTGTTCTCCGTTTACAAAGACTATACCTTCCAAATAATTTCTGATAATGTATAACAAATAAGATTTATTCCAAAGGTTTAATTCACAAACACTTCCAACAACTCCACTATGTTCATGTGAATGACGTTGTAATGAGATTCGGATTTAGTATTCATCCGTCATCCCAACCCAATATTATTTCTTTATCAAGAGTCCATATTATTTGCTATTCACGGTAATTCTACCCCTTAAGATTCATTTTGGAAATCATATAGATTTATGTAAATGAAATCTGCAATTTCATTGGCTGATTACAAAAAATTTGGACCAATCAGAGAGGGGCAAAAATGTAGTCAGAATTTGAATCACTATCAGAACTAATGGTTACGACAGTAATAAGAGAATCAAGAATCTGAGTAAAATGTTTTGAAAATCACTTTGGATACGAGGTATTTTAATTCAAAATCCCTCCCCTTCTCCTTGGAATAAATTGACACAAAACTGTATACCTTACAGTGGTACATATGATAATCACTATAGAAGAATATTTTAGTTGGCCAATTTATTCTGAAAAGAAGGGGAGGGGAAAATGAGGGAAAAGACCCCAGACTAGGGCGTGACTTGGCTTTCACATGTAAAATCACTTTTAGCACACACCAGATCTAACCGTGTGGTAATTTAGTATGGAAGGGATTAGCGGCCAAGTCACTCCGGTAACAAAGTCAACAGTTACAATTTTTATTCGGAAAAGATGGGGAGGGGAAAATGAGGGAAAAGAATAGACCCCAGACTATAGATTACCCAAATGGGGACATTTCATAGACTAAAACATGTCCCTGTACAATAAGACTGCTAATGCTATTGAGATATAGTTGCAACTTCCTTATTGGTTCTTACCCTTGGCTATTGTTTGTTACCCTTGGTTATTGGTTGTTACCCTAACACGTGGGTATATAAACTGCACCATGGCATGGGGATAATACGTCAATAGCAGTCTTATTGTACAGTCTTATTTAGTGGTCGGTGGGAACATTTTAGCAAATTCTCACTGCGGTTATTATTTGAAAAAGGCCCCCGAAAATTGTGTCAATTTTCACAGCCGAAACCCCATAGTTAACCTCTGTCCGGCTATTCCACTACCTCAAGGGGAAGTAAATTTTGGCAGTGCAATTGATAGACAAGATTCTATCAAGTCGATAATAAAATGAATTCCATGCGACATAAACGGCCGTTTTACAGAATGGCTTTCGGAATAATTAGCAGCCAGCTCCGACTGCCACTAATGCCAGCCGCCGCAATCGCAATAAAAAATAATAAAAAGTACTGATTGCTACCAAACACCGTAGCGTGGTGCGTAACCCTTTCTGTCTCCCTGCAGTATAATATTATGTGTCTACTGTAACTTTTTAATTTCTCCCTAGGACATCACAGACTTTTATCTTTTATGATATTAATTTCCTGATCGCTAACCAACAGTTGAAGCTTTCGGTTAAGATATTTAATGCTTCTTTTTAATTTTTTTAGAAAATGAATCCCCGTGGTGGTTCTCAAGGTGGTAGTGGTAATACTACGCCAAACTCTGGACAATTCAGGATTCCGAAAAGAAACATAACTTCAAATGGGTCAGCTTCCAGTACAAATAAAAATAATGCTAACGAATCAGGGTGGCTCCCTATCTCTTTGGTTGATAGATTTTGTCCGTTCTGTTCCCGAAAAGTGAGTGACTTCTATCAGAAAGGTAAGTACAATGTTTTAATTTGTAAACAAAATTATTAGTAATTCTTTTTTGTTTTCTTCTGTGATGGTAATTTTATTTCATTACCTTTTCTAGACAAGTGCCCCCACGAACAGTGTGGAAAAGAATATAACCATGCACTACCAGAGCTCCCTGAATGTTGGCAATGGTGCGAACAATGCAAAATAGCTCCAGTTCGGCCGGGATACTTTCGATGTATCATTTGCAATGGTGTGTCTACTATAGGAAAGCGGTTTCAAAAAGCCAATTGGAGTCTGAATGCTAAGCAACATGCCGAGAAACTTGAACTTTTCAAGTCGTTTCAACCCACACTCAGCGAAGAAGGTTCAGAGTCAAAGAAAGGAAAGTTGGCCGAAGCAGCCGTTGTCTCTCCCATAGACTCCAATAGGAAGCCTAATGATGGATATGTGACTGACGATGAGTTGGCTCTTTTGGATGAAAATATGGAATTGGGTGGTGATAAGTAAAATGTAGAGAAATACATGCAATCTATTACTCCTAATTTTTAAATGTTTGTCTTTGCTTTAGTAGAATAAACATTAAATAGCTAAATTGCGGTTTTCAAAGTCTTGATTGCTAGAAATAATTACGCTGCGGTTTTTTAAAACAGTACATTAACGGATTCAAACATTTTAAGAATTAAATAAATTCCTGATCGCTAGCCAACAGTTATTTCCCCGTCCGTAGGACGGGCTGCGTTTCTCGTAGTTATATAGTGTGCATGTTTTCGTACTTTGGTACAGGCATGACAGTTCTACGTAAATGAATATCTGTAATTAAAAGCCTGGCTTAAGAAGTTACGCCATCGACTTTTATATCTTCAATTTCTACTGAAATAGGAATGCAATTAATTATTAATGTAGCTGTGTAAAAGATACCGCAAATTGTGAACTTAATGATAAAGATCGACCAATACATTTAATATAAGCAGATATTATATCCATCACCTGTAACATAGATTTTCATAATATCTCTACGTTATAATAGCCCAGGGAACAAATAAGCACTCCTTTTTTTACAAAAAAGTAAAAAGGTACTACTTTTTTTTAAATCAGTCCTTTTTATTCTTTTTACCCTATTTACATGTAAAGTAAATGGGGCACGCTGATACACTAAAAAAGATAAAAAGGCAAAAGAGGACTGCTGTTTTAAAAACTTATTCCTACCTTTTTTATAAAGAAGGCAAAAAAGATAATAAAGGTCCCTTTTTGTTCCCTGTCATAGCCTTTGACGCAGTAATTCGCTTGTTATTATGTAATCATATAGGTATGTGTATCAGGCAGGCAATGTAGAGAGTCAACTCAAAGTTGATTTAGCTTATCAAAGTGCAGTTGTGAAGGTCGCTGAGCAAGTCGAGAATCTTGATCTCATTTCACTCTACGTGGAAATAATGAACAACATGTGCCATATAATAATATATAAACATTATATTAAGGTACCTATCACATTATAATTTGCATATATTATTATATAGTGCATTATTAAGTATTAAAGACTTATGATTTTAAAGCATGGTCACAATTTAAAATATATAAATGATATAAATAACATTAACTTACATATAACACCTTATGACCTAATTAGGAACCTAATTATGGTTTATATCTTAGCAATAGTAGAAAGGCAGAAAATTGCATAAAAGAATTATAACTTTACCAGATATCACGTAACTACAGCTATAATAAAGTATTGACTAAAATCAAACAAGACAAATTTAACTTGTGAAATTACAAGTTGGCATTCGACAATATCGACAGTGATATTCAAAACGAACTTAACCCCATAAAGCTTTCAATGTCATGTATTTGACAAGATACTATTTCTCAAAATTGCATTTCGAAATTTTAAAAAATCTGTTATTATTATTTAACTAAAATTTGGATTATTTTTTAAATTCTCTAAATGGCATTCAGAATAATCAAAAAATCTGTTATTAAAAACTTATTTTTATTTGGCTTATTTTTATTTACTCAAAATACTAAAAAATTTGTGATTAAAAATATTACTTTAATTTGGCTTACTTTTTGAGATTTTTAAAAGATCTTGTGATAGGAATGTGCGAAATTTTGAAATATAAGCAATGAATTTATGTCCTTATTAAAGAGCACAGTCGATATTGAATGCAGATATGGATAAGTCACAATTAATTATACGTTTGCAGAATGGACATTTATTAATCTGTCTGCGTAGGTTCGGTTTCTACTACGTATCACTAGGTCAGTCATCCATGAAGTACATTTTGATAAGGGAAGAAGATAAGGAGCGAAAATAACTACTATTGATCCAATTAAAATCTCAGCTTTAATTTAGCAGAAATTAAAAATGCTGTCTTGCAATATCATATCAAAATGAGGTGGCAGCTTTCAACTTCATATTGAAATAGTAATGGAAGACTTTTGCCATTCGCGCTTGTGGGTAAGAAATATTTTAAACTTTAAATATACATATTAATTATTATTATTTAATTATATTTTCAACATCTGTATTAAAATACGCGAAATAACATTCAGGGACTCACATTCACGGACGTGAATTTTAACTCACCTCAATTTCCTTGATTTATTTTCAGGATAGGGAGTTATCCTGGAATACGACGGATCCATTCTTCACCGATTGTTTTGAAGAGACGGTCTTAGTTTGGATTCCACTCGGTTTCATTATAACATTTTCATTCGTGGATATTCATTTTTCAGTGAAATCAAAACGTGAAAACTTAATTCCTTGGAATGTGTACACAATTACAAAATGCGTCGTTAATGTCATTCTTGCAATTATTGCCGTTTTCAATATCATTCATCTACATACTTTTGGTGACCGATCCAATGCAAACACTACTGCTCCGATAATAAGATTGATTACATATGTAAGTACAAAGTATTTAATTAATAATTAAATTATAAAAATTATTTGAAAAATTATCGCGCAAATTTAATAAAAATTTAAAAAATACTTCCTTAACAAAAGTCTAAATAGACTGCAAAGTAATTATCTTCGTAATTTGTAGCAAACCTGTGCTATGTAATGCAAATATAAAATTTAAAGCACAAAAACAAATGTAAATTGTACATGCATTTTCTATGTAGTCAATAATTAATTATATATTACCATGATTCAACTTAAAAATATTTTAATGAACATATGAGAAGTTTCTTATCTAGATATTCTTGCTCATGAAATAGGAAAAACGTGTTTTGTTATTTAAAAAAATTATATGGCACTTGTCATTATCATTTTGGAATTTCTACCGTCTACTATAGTGTTAGTGTTGGTAATTGAAGCGATAAGATGATTTATCCAAATACCGATAGTGTATCTGAACTTGAACTGCTAATTGCAGGTCATAATGGGTTTTACTCGAACGAGTAATAATGTTAATTGTGCATTTTTTATAAAAGATAATGTTATTGTGACTGATAACTATATAATGCTGTTTAATGACTTTCCCTACAGTTTACTGCCCTTTCGCTGTTAATTTTGAGTAAACATCGAGGAATTCGCTCGTCTGGAATTCAATTTTTCTTTTGGTTGACAGTTTTTATCTGTGAGTGCATTTTGTTTCGTACAGCTGTACGAAAATATGACGCCGGTCTCCGTTTTGATGTAAGTACATATACAGATAACATAACTAATCATATTTTCCATATGAAAATCAACGAAATTAATAATATGATAAAAATAATGATGATCAAAATAAATATGAATTTCTAGAATAAAGAAAATTTCCTTTATTTCATACGGCTTGTCTCGTTTCCATTTGTAATACTTCAACTGCTACTTCACTGCTGGGCTGACAGAAATTTCGGAAAGGAAAAATCCGTCGGAAATGTAAAATTTAATTTTTGAATAAATGTTTTACGAGCTTAGGTTTTTCCATTTTTCTATTTTGTTATTAATTCCAACTTAAACAATTTAAAAAACTAAAATTAATTTTAATAATTTGTGCAGAACGCTTCGCCAGAAAAAACCTCTTCGTTTCTCTCTAAATTATTCTTTTTCTGGTGCGATGGATTTGTATGGAAAGGGTACAGAAATTATATCAAGCACTCTGATCTTTGGGATATAAATGAAGATGATAGAGCAGAAGTTCAGAGCCAAGTTTTTGACAACTACTGGGAAACTGCACAAGAAAAGGCCAAAATGTTTGTTTTTTTCCAATTCTGAAATTAATAATATTTTTTAGAAATTGATCATGTTTTTTTAATCACAGAAAAAGTAAGATCTCGGAAAAGGTCGTGGACCCAAGAGTATTTTCTGTTTTAGTGAAAGCATATGGACTTTCTTTTGCATTTTCTGGGTTTCTAAAAATAATTCAAGATCTGCTCGTATTTGCCACGCCGGAATTACTACGGTGAGACATTTTTACTACTTAAAGTGTGAACTGTCATTTCTGCAGACGATATAATTATTTATCTTTTGCCATGAAGATTGTTGATCGCCCATATAAATTCTGACAATGCATTGCCACAATGGCACGGATTCGTCTATGCAGGACTTTTATTTATGGTCTCACTGGTACAAACAATTTTGAATGCTCATATGCAAAAGAAGATTTACCTTTACGGCCTGCGAGCCAGAACGGTTTGCAATAATGCCATTTTCAAGAAATCTCTGCGTATTTCCAATACGGCCAAAAAAAGTAGAAAGCTTACCTTAAATATTTAGAATAATTAGAAATAAATTAAAATCAGACGTTAAATTTAAATATATCTGAATTTAACTTAAGTACGACCTAATATTTAATTGACTATTATGTAGATGACATGGCCATATTTAATTGCAGGTAGTACTTTGGGACAAGTTGTCACTTTAATGAGCGTCGATACTCAAAAATTAGTTGACCTGGGGCAATTCATTCATTTATTGTGGTCAGCCCCCATCCAAATTGCTGTAGCCACCTACATGCTTTACAATACTTTGGGAGCCTCAGCCTTTTCAGGCGTAGCTGTCATGATTTTATTTATTCCTTTCAACTCTGTCGTGGCTTCCAAAGCCAAACAGTATCAAATGCAACAAATGACTCTTAAAGACAAAAGAATGAAGCTCATTGGTCATCTTCTCTCAGGAATTAAAGTATGTTTGTCTTAATTTGTCGTAATATTTAATAATTATGCTAAGAATTCATGTATTAGGTGCCAGGCTGCATATTATAACAATATGATGTAAGTGATTTATTTATTGATATATACGCAGATTATTAAATTGTATGCTTGCGAACGTTCTTTCAAAAACCAAATAGAGAAAGTTCGTGAAGAGGAATTGCAAATGTTAAAACTCTCTGCCTCCTTAAACAGCATAGCTGTTTGCAGTTTCTATTGTATGCCATTTTTGGTAAGTGAAATACCGTTTTATATCTACAAATCAGCAAACCGTCACTTAAGGATACAAAAGACCTTAATCAAAATTTTTTTGGCAGTGAAAAGAGCCTCCCTCCATTTTTCGTTTGACAGTGAAAATGACCTTAATCCAATTAGGGAGACCCTTTACACTGCCAAACGAAAATTGGGGAGAGGCACTTTATACTGTTAAACGAAAAGTAGATTAAGGTCTTCTCCATCCTTAATGTGTTTTCTAAAATGGTCATAATTATATTTCTAATGAAACATTTATTTTGAAAGTATTCCGTTTATAACACTAAAAGATAAAATGACCGTCAAACTTTTTAGGTGTCGTTCGTCACGTTTGCTACTTTTGTTTTGAGTAGTGAATCTAATTATCTCAATGTTGAAATTGCCTTTGTCGCTTTGGCTCTTTTCAACATAATGAAGATGCCGATGACAATGTAGGTCAAATAGAACTAAAAACCTCATTTAGCTTCAGCTGTTCAATAATTCGTCATACTTCATTTCTGTAAAAGGTTTCTAAAATTATTTATGATAAAATCTTAGGTTTCCTAATGTAATAGGAAGTGTTTTAGCTGTTGGTGTCAGCATCAAACGGATAAATGCATATTTAAACTCAGAAGAACTTGATCCGGACTGCATTTCACATAAAGATAGTGAAGGTAAGAAAAGATAGGAAGTTTTAAATATTATTAGGCCAAGTTGAAATAATTTTATGATTTAATTAATAACAGATGATCCCATTGTCATTAAAAATGGAAAATTCTCATGGACGGATGAATCAATTACTCTGACAGACATAAATTTAAACGTCAAGAAAGGTTCACTCGTTGCAATAGTAGGAAGGGTTGGAGCAGGAAAATCCTCGTTGTTGGGCGCAATTTTAGGAGATTTGAGGAAAGAATCGGGAATTGTTAATACCAAGGTCAGAAATAACTTGAACATCCAAGACATATTAAAATATGTAATATATTTATTACCTTTTGGATTAAAACATGCATTTTGAAATTAAAACTCAAGTTTCAAATATAAAATGTTGTCAAAAATCTTAAATGATTGTGAAATTATTTCCTAAAAATGTACAAGATCTTATAAAAATGTGATGTTGAATTATATTGGGTTTTTTTCAATGTTTTTGACATGTTTTTGAATACGGACTGATTTGAAATATACACTGAAAAAATGTAATTTTAAAACAATAATTCCATTTTAATTTCTATAGTTTATAAAATTGTGTTTTAGGGTTCTGTTGCATATGTATCTCAAGTGGCGTGGATACAAAATGCTACGGTGAAGGAAAACGTCTTGTTTACGGCAAAAAATATCGATTTTGCCAAATACATGAAAATTATAAACGCCTGCGCACTGGCACCCGATTTGAAAATTTTGTCTGAAGGAGACAACACTGAAATTGGAGAACGAGGTGTAACATTGTCTGGTGGCCAAAAACAACGAATTGCATTGGCCAGAGCGGGGTATAAAGAAAGTGACATATATTTACTAGACGCACCTTTAAGCGCAGTTGATTCACATGTTGGCAAACACATTTTTGACAACTTAATCGGACCGAATGGACTTCTGAAAGATAAAACTCGAATTTTGGTTACCCATGATAATTCTTGTCTTCCTCAAGTTGACTACATACTTGTTATGAAAGATGGACTGATCATTGACCGTGGAACGTATCCGGAACTTGCCATAAACGTTAGTTTTTTTACTCTTAAATGATGCCCGGGAAGACACTTTAATTTTGCCAATTCCATTTTTAATTGCAATTATGTTGTTTCAGGAGAAATTCAAGAAACTTCTCAAAGAACATCCCAGTTTGGAATATGGTGGGAAATCTTTAGAATCGAATATTCAAATTAGTGACCTACCAACTGAAAACGGATTTAAAAACCTAAACTCAGCTGATGACAAATCTGCAACCCAAAATGTAAGTATAAATTCAAATATTTTAAAATATTTTATTAATAAATGAAATTAAAATAGTTACAATGTAGGGTGCAGTACAGAATGTCACCCAAAAAGGGAGGCTGATTGAAGAGGAAAAGGTTGAAACAGGGAACGTTCAGTTTCAAATTTATCTAGACTACATTAAAAAAGCTGGTTATGGAAGCTTTACATTTACGATAGCCTTCAATTTTTTATTTCAAGGTATGTTTGAAATGTGGATGGCATCAGATTCCTATTTAGTAATGAAATCGGCATAATATTTTTTTAATTCACACTAGATGGAATTCTTATCTGTAATTTTTTTACCTTTCTAATGGTCTTTATACTTTTCACTCTCATTTTCATATTCTCAACTAATAAAATCTGGCTAAAGCTATTTGACGTTTTGTAAATTTACAGCTCTTGCGGCATATACCAACGTTTGGCTCTCCGATTGGTCTACACAAGCTACTGAGGATGAAGATGCCAACGAGAGCCCTCGGGATACTACTATGTATCTTTGCGTTTTCGCCGGACTCGGTTTCCTGCAAAGTATTTTCATTTCCATCATTAGAAAATCTATAAAGGCATAATTAAACAATTAAAACAGCGGATATTTTTTTTGAATAGTTCTGGTAATGCTTGTGTCAACTCAGTTAATGGCACTTTCATGCCTTATATCGGCAAGGAAATGGCATTCAACAGTTTTGACGCGAGTTATAAGAGCCCCGATGTCCTACTTCGAAACAACTCCAATTGGAAGAATGATTAACGTTTTCTCGAGAGACGTCGACTCTGTGGATACCTTTGTTCCCATAATGATCCGAAGCTTTGTTAATAATCTCCTACCAGTGATATCTTCGCTAATTTTAATTGCAATTAGCACACCGGCGATTATTCTCTTCATTATCCCATGCTGTGTTGTTTACATTGCCTTGCAGGTAAAAATAACAACTTCCATTTTCAACTTACGTATTGTAGTGTTTATTTAAGGCCTATTACAATGCTACACAAATTCATTGTATTAAAATGCGCAATATTACTTAAACGACGGGATAAAATTATTCCTTTTTTTCTTACTTGTAATTTTCTAGAGATTTTATGCTACCAGTTCTAGACAGCTGAAAAGATTAGAAGCTACATCACGAGCACCCATGTTTTCACACTTTGGAGAAACTATTTCAGGGGCGGAGACTATCCGGGCATTTTCAATACAACAGTATTTCATTCACAGTTTCCAACAAAAACTTAATTACAATCTGCAAAGTTATTATCCACTGAACTCTACAACTGTGTAAGAATTTTATAAACAATAGTTTTGTTAATATTTGATACTCATTTACTTATTTTGATTATTATTATTTTTTAAATTGAGACATTAAATCGATGGATTCAATGTTTGGCAAATTATATAAATCATTGTGTCAATTTAATGATTAATTTTTGATTTCTTTTTTTGTGAAGGTGGTTAAGTCTGAGATTAGAAGGAATTGGAAGTCTAATTATCTTTGCTGCAGCTTTGTTTGCTGTCCTCGCAAAAGGAAATATAACTTCTGGATATGCTGGTCTATCTATAACGTCTGCACTGATGATTACTCAACAATTATTCTTCTCTGCAAAGGTGACTACCGAGTTGGAAAACAGTATTGTATCTGTTGAGCGAATGAAAGAGCTGTCAAAAATACCTCAGGTATAAACTACAACGTTTTATTTACTTGTATTATAATTTTTACAACACAAAGACAGATATAAACGAAGATAACACAAAACGTTGATTTTTGTGCGATTTGGAACTGTTGCTTAACTTTTTTATGGCTTCGAGAATTCAGTTTGATTTTTTGTAAAGGAAGCTTCCTGGGAAGGGGAAAGGACGCTACCAAAAAGTTGGCCCGAAAAAGGCGTTATTAAATTCGATGCATATGAAACCCGCTACAGAGAAAATTTGGATACCGTTCTAAAAGAAATTAACCTTGAAATCAAATCGGGCGAAAGGGTTAAATTTTATATTTAAATATTCCATATTATATAGTGGAATAAATTTTGAAATCGAATTTATAAACATTTTTCGATTTTATTACAGATAGGCCTCGTAGGTAGAACAGGAGCTGGCAAGTCGTCTATGACTTTAGCTCTGTTGCGCATCATTGAACCCACAGGTGGTCGAATATTAATTGATGGGGTAGACATTTCTCAAATAGGACTTGAAGACGTTCGCTCAAATATTACAATGATACCTCAGGTAAATTAAATCTAATTAATTCTACCATTTAATAAGATTTAAAATAAATACTAGCAACAAATAATCGTTTTTAGGACCCGATTTTGTTTGCTGGAACTATCCGACTTAATTTGGATCCTTTTAGTACTAAAAATGATGAAGATTTATGGAAGTGTTTAGATCTAGCCTATTTACGGAAATTAGTAGAATCTTTGCCTGGCAGACTCGACTACCAAGTTTCTGAAGATGGACACAATTTCAGGTTAATTTGTCGCTATTTATCAAAATGACATTTTAGAACCTTTAAAATTTATGTGAGGAATATTTCAGTGTGGGGCAGCGTCAGCTCTTTTGCTTAGCACGGGCTCTACTACACAAAAGGAAAGTTTTACTACTGGACGAAGCAACTGCATCAGTAGATTTAGAAACTGACTATTTAATTCAAAAAACTGTAAAAGAAGAATTTCGGGAGTCTACTGTGATTACTATAGCTCATCGTCTGCACACTATCATAGATTCAGATCGGTAAGCGTCATTTCATATTATTCCTTCCTATCTATACGAATTGGTCCACTATAAAATATTGTTACTTCTACCACGAAAACGTAAGCCTACTTTAAGCAAAACTTTCACCTATGAAAGTATGATAACTTTCACCATGATATGCTTGCATAAGAGAAAGTTTTGTGTAAAATTGAGTGAAATATTTAACTAAATACAGCTTTCATTCATATTGAAATCTTGAATACGCAGTTTTGTTCTTGTAAAAGTTAAACTTTTTTTGAATGAAAACTTTTATTTATTTCGTATTTAGGATTATTGTTCTGGATGGTGGACGAGTTGTAGAATTTGATGCACCGGAGACTTTACTGCGGCAGACAAATTCATTTTTTAGGAAAATGGCCAAAGATGCAGACGTTATATAATTTTTTAATAAGGCTGAATAAAAAACAAATATTTGTATGTACATTTTCCTTGTTTTCGTATCTCTAGAAATTCAAACTATTTTCAAATTACGTGGAAAAAAAAGAATCTTTACGTTTACTAGTCCTGACCATATAAAATATATTTAAAAATTTGTAGTTGACCTACTATACTCTATACATAATAATATGAGTTCGACTTTTCTTAATATTTGGCATCATTTACAAAGGAGGAACAAGATGAACTGAGGAAAAGCTGCGACCATTCATTTAGTATGTGCCAGTAAAACTCGACTTTCCAATTTCATTTTAAACACTTTACTGTTGTCTATGTTCTTAATAGCTATCACTTGTACAGATTACTTAATTATGCTTATAAGCCTAAATAATGTACTATGTCACGGCTAAATTGGCATTTCAAGCCTTTAACTATGTTTGTAGTGACGCAAACGATGCTCATGTAAGATTAAATCATCAGCTTAAAGTTGAGTGTCCTTCCCATTTGCAATATCAACTTGGACGAGTATTCCTTTCAGACAAGCAAGAGAAATCATGCACAACATATATCTCTGACGCATACTTACGTTATACACATTTATAAATCCTTATACGCTTTACACTTTACTCGTACCCTTATAGTGACGTTTATTATGGAGTATGTATCTAGAGGAATTAATTAAACATGTTTGTCAAAGCCTGCTTTAAAGCTCAACCACAGCAAATTAAAATTTATAAGGTCAATAGTCAACATTTATGCTGTATAACTTAGTACATGTAAACATATGTCATTCTAGTGCTTAGCACGTACTTAGCTCGGATCCATAAGCTTACTTGGCAATAGGCCCGTAATGAGGCCTGCGCCCAGTACTATCACTTTGTAGTGAGACAGTACACCCCATATAACATAACATAACATAGCTCGGATCCAATGATTGAATCATTGATAGACCGGACGCGGACTAGCCATGGACAACATTTCTTTGTCCTGCCACAAGTCCAGTTTTTGTAGTTTCTGCTCTTGTTCCGTTTGGATTAGCCTTCGGGTTCCTCGTATGGTCCAAACCATACAAAACTGAAATACTTGTAGTGGTTACTTTTTGGAAATGGTCAAAAATTGCCTAATTAAACATCAAATGTAAACTAAAATAGTAAATTCCTAACAAATAGTACAAAAATTGAACAGTTCAAGAGATATTAAGTGAATTCCCTTTATAAACAACGTTATGTATTGAAAGCTTAATAAAGATACGGATTTCGGCTTTTTGAATAAATAAATATACCAGTCCTGGCTCTTAATAACCATACGTAAATCATTATGATCAATAAAAGAACTCTTGCGACATACATACTGTAAATGGAAAGCCACTTCTGAGAAAAAGTAAATCATTACGAAGTAAGACCAATGTGCATGCAGTTTAGAGTATACCGCAGTGAAAATATATTTGTTAATTATATTAAGATTTTATTTTAAAGTTTTTTGACTCCATTGTAAATAAAAATTGTAGAACAACTTATTTAAGCAGTTTCTGTAAACATTATATTGATCATCATAAGCAGTTACCTAAAACAAATTCAATTTAGTGATTTGAAACAATTTTTTTGGGAAGATATTCCTTTGAAAATTAAAGAAAATATTACCACTGGAGAAAATGCTCCGCCTGAAACTAATTTTAAGTAAATTTAGAAAAGTTTTACCGATATTATTTGAAAAGTTGTTAAAACTGTTTGATTTGAATACTCTGCTGGGTTTTCTTTCTGCCCAAATCTGTGTTCCTTTTAAATGGAATCGTCATAAACTTCGTTTAGTTGGTAAAACGTCAAAGTGTTCAGTTTACCTTTACAATTTCACATTCTACTTTCACATGTTCCAAACTATGCTACTCTTAGTACGATTTTACATTTCGATTGGTAATCTAGTAGAAGGTGAAATTTTCCCATTAATTATGCATTTCCTATGGGCTATTTGCTATGCTCAGATCGCTGTTCTACACGTCAATACATTTCTGAACAAAAATGAGATTCTGTCCTGTGCCAATCAATTTATACAACTTCTTTCTACTCTTCAAGGTTTTAAAGCACAAAACAATTTTAATCTTCTGTTTCTAATTTACTATGTGGCTGAATTTAATTAATTTAAATAATGTTTTACAGTAAAAATAAATGGATTAATTAATTATTGTAATTTACTTTTACAGCTAAAGGGGAAATTCATTTAGAAGCTGAAACGAAATTACGAGTGATTTTTATCGGATTTATATTAACAATTTCAGAACACATTCCGCTAACTGTCATTTTATTTTTAGTGTTTCCAAATCGCCAATATTATTTTTATTCTCTATTTTTTGGAAGCGACGAAGAAACAAACGTTTACATACTTTTGGCTTTTGGATGTCTGGAAACCATTACTATATTTTGGAGCTGGATGGTGTTTTTATGCACAGCCTTATTTCATATCGGCTACACTTACTGTTCCTGTTCTTACTTAACAATTCTCAAGTACTAAAAATCTAACATTTTATTTAAAACATTTTATTCAATATCTACTGATTTTTTGTGAGAACCAACTTCTCAATTGTTACATATAGGGTCAATGGTTGAAGTAAGGCAGTGGCTGCACAAATATCTTTAAATGTTATTGTTTTAATTAGGTCAGAAGGTTAGGTCTCTCGAAAGAGGGTCCTGGTATGCCCTGTGTATTTTATGGCGCGATTTTTAAAATGTGCAATATTTGCCTTACTTCAACCGAGAAACTAATTATGTAGTTAAAAACTTAAAACTTGAATACTATCGAAATAAACCTTTAATTCAGGTTTTAAATGACTTTATTACAACTTGTACCTTACAAAGGTTTATTAATTTTTCTATAGAGCAAGAGTGAAAACGTGCAGTGCATCCGACTTTCTCACTTCCTACAGGATGATTCAAATCCTACACAATCAATACAATGAATGTTGTTCAAAAATTTTCCAGCCGCTGCATAAGTTCATGTTCCTTGTAATCATCATCGGCAGTGGCTTCACTTGCATCAAATTTTTAAAAGACAAATCTATTCCCTTATGGATTTATGCAATACTACTCCTAATCGGCATCCTCTGCACGGTCTATCTGTTGCTCTTTTGTGTAATGACTGCCAAAGTTTTTGAGTTATCACAGGGTTTTGCCAAATATTATTTGCACCTGGACATTGGAACGAGTAAAGAGGAGAGACTGAGAGTTATGCCGGTTTATCGATCTTGTGTGCCAATTCTGGTGAAAGTCGGATCTTTCTATCATTTCAAACGTTTCACTGTTGTTACAGTTTCTAGCACAATATTAATTGGGTTGGGTAAAATATGTATTTGGGGACTGAAACAATAATGTAGAAATTAAGCAATCGGGTAACTAATGTATTCCTAACTTTATTTCAAAACCGACTTTAATATCCCGATTGAATATTTATATTGTTTTGTAATAATGACTAAAATTATTTTAAAATATTTTAATAAAGTGTAATACGAATGCAAGCTGTTTTCTTATTATTTAGTAGCATTATTTCTTGAAGTGAGTCATTGAATAACAAAGAAATTCATTTTAGATGTGTCATAGGGTCTTTATTTGGCAATTTTAGTTAGCGCCGGTCATGAGATCAAGTTCGACAGTATTCACGAGTTTGAGCGTTACATAAAACTTTAGCATCATGGTTAATATATTATGTTTTACACGTTTCTTTGTAGCTATTGACAGTGGTAACAGTAATAGTAATGAAATAGGGGCAGCAAAACAGCCAACCTTGGTATATTTATTTACTTTGCAATTTTTCATCACTTGTGTCTTAATAAGTTTAAAATGTGACATAGGTGACGCTATACATGTAATATTTAGTCGCTCGTTCTTGGGATCGGTAAAAATAGTCACTTATTCTCATTTTAGACAGTATTCTATGTTATCCCTGCTTTTAATAAATTATCATTGGCATGGGTCACTAAATTATGCATAAATACATGCTTTGAAACTCTTGTAAAGGTTTTAACCTCTTGTAGTGACGCAAACAACTTTATGTATATGTAATAATATTAAGTTGTGTACGTATAAACCAATATAGGTGAAAGCCATTTACTTTTTATCATATCGTCTTCGTAGAAGGAATTCTTTCCGAGGCGGCCTAAATCATGCATTACAACCACATCTCTCCATCACAGGAACCAACCCACGCATTCATATTCAGCAAATAGTTAACCCTAACATACCTGGTATTCCCAAAGAACAGAAATATCCAATATGTAATTGTAGTCAAGCTATGTACAATAATTTTCAAACGTTGCATCCACCAGAAAAAGTCTATTTTTGTTGAATCGAGATCGTTTTGCGTGGATTAGCCAATTACGCAACTTTAAGATTAAATTTTGGTCCAAGGCCACAGGTACAAATGAACTAATTGTCATCATGCGTTGAATATTCCTACGATTTTTAAAAGATTGAAAGATAAATTTAGGCCAAAACGGTTGAATTTTTTGAAAAATGCTATAAATTTGATTCGACGACCACTCGATTCAGAATGTGCGTGTGAACCTCCAAATTTCATGGTCAGCCCCAGGTATTAGAGGGTTAAGTAAACTGAAGTATACACAATTCGGCTTTTTGATTAGGTAAAGATATACAAGCCCTGCTCACGTCATATTAATAAAAAATCATTGTCATTAATAAAAAATCATATTATAGGAACGTAAATGAAATGCCACGTATATAACAAGCCACAATTTTTGCACGTATACCTAACTTAATCAATACGCAAAGCAGTTAAGACTACGTGTACAGTACAGACTACGAGTCTAACAACAAACACAACTACTACGACCCTTATTAATGGATTATATTTTACAGCTTCCCAATTCACATTCAAAAGTGGCAGCTCTAAGGAAAACTACATCATTTTTTTCAGTTACAAAATATTGTCTTAGAGTTGAGTACATTCAGTGAGTCATTTTTAATCTGATTGAAAATCAAATAAAAGTAACATTTGACAAAATGCTTAAATTAAGAGTAATTTTGAGTAAATTTACAAGATTTTTTCAGAAAGTAATTGATCAGTTGTCAAAATGTTTTGAGTTGAATACAGTATTGGATATGCTCTCTACTCAACCATGTGTTCCTTACAAATGGAATCGCCAAACACGTCGTGTGATTGGAAAATCTTCAAAGTGTTCAGTTTATCTCTTCAATTTCACCTTCTACTTTCACATTTTACAATCGAGCTTACTCCTTATACGATTTTACAATTCAATTCGCTACCTGAAAGGAGAAGTTTTTCATCAAGTTATGCATTTTATGTGGACTGCTTGTTACTCAGGAATTGCCGTTGTGCATATCAACACATTTTTTTATCAACATGAGATTCTATTCTGCGCCAATCAGTTCATCCAACTTCTTCTTACCCTTCAAGGTCTTAAATCACAATAATTTGTGTTTTTATTACATTTAATTGATTTTCTATAATTAAAATTATAATTTTTAAGAAATAGATTGACTTATCATTGCAAACCTGAAATATTTTTACAGAAAACGGAGAAATTCGGATGCAGTCTGAAAAGAAATTAAGATTGGTTTTGGTTGGATGTGTAATTACAATTATGTTACATACTCCACTATCTGTCTTCATGTTTTTGGTGTTTCCCAATCGCAATTACTATTTTCATACTCTATTTTTCCCAAAGATTGAAGAGACAAATATTTACATATTTTTGGCTTTTGGGACAGTGGAGACCATTACTATATTTTGGGCTTGGGTCGTATTTCTATACAGCGCCCTTTTCCATTTCGCGTACACTTACTGTGCCTCTTCCTATTTAAGAATTCTCAGGTAATTCAGGATTAAAGATTTATTTGGAATTTAAATTTACTTTAATAGCATATTTTTTTCCTGTAGGATGAAAGCAAAACATTGTCTCGCATCCGACTTCCTTACTTCGTACAGGGCACTTCAAATCCTGCACAACCAATACAATGAGTGTTGTGCCAGAATTTTCCAGCCGCTGCATAAATTAATGCTTATGGTAGTCATCATTGGTAGCGGTTTCACCTGCATCAAGTTTTTGAAGGATCCAACGATACCCGTTTGGATTTATGGATTTTTAGTACCACTCTTCATAGTCTGCACGATCTATCTGTTGCTCTTTTGTGTAATGACTGCGAGAGTGTTCGAACTGTCACAGGGTTTTGCTAAATTTTATTTACATCTGGATATTGGCACCAGTAGAGAGGACAGGTTGAGAGTTATGCCAGTTTATCGATCTTGTGTGCCAATTCAAGTCAAGGTTGGCTCTTTCTATCATTTTAAACGCTTCACTGTTGTTACAGTTTCTAGCACAATATTAATTGGGCTGGGTAAAATATGTATTTGGGGACTGAAACATTAATGTACAACGTGTAAAGATTATTTTTAAAACGGTGTGTATGTATTATTGGATATTCTATATTGTATAACTATAACAATGAATAATTAAAACAAATAAATATATACACCAATATGAGAAAGCTTTTACCTCTTTATCATATTATTGTCTTCGTAGATGGGATTTTAAATCTTTCCACTCTTTCCAACACGGCGTTATGCATTACAAGTTCATAAACCCGGTTTACCCAACGAGGAGTAGCTCCCTATATGTAATTGTGGTCCAGCTTGAAAGAAAGCTTGTATCTTGAAAGATGGTAAACTTTTGGACCCCATTTGATTTTGAGAGTCCTCCATGGATGAGCACTAATAAAAATTTTTATTAGGTGAAAGGAAAACAATTTTAAGCAGTAAAACTAATAAATTACAATTTCCTATGGTGTGCTATATCAATTCTGAAAAGCAAATTTGGATTAAAAGTCTATTTTATGGGTGTAATTTTAAATTACAATTTTTGTAAAGTAGAAGATCGTCGCAATTATTTACTTCTGATTTCTCAAGCTTTAAAATCCCAATTATGGACAGCGACTTGTATTGTGAGGTTAAGTATATTTTTGGCTTTTTGAATAATTCAAGACATACAAGCCCTGTTCACGGCATATTACTAACTAAATCATCATGATCATCAATAAAATACCATTCAGGCAGGAACATAAACGTAATGCTACGTACTATGTACAAGAAGCCAGAATGTTTGGCCACATTTACTAACTAAATCAATACTTACCAACAACAAGGACGTTAAGCCTACCTAAAAAGTTTAGAAACTGCCGTCGAACAAATAACAATAGGCTATATACTAAACTAGGCGGTCACAGGGCCCAGGCCCTGTTAGAAATAAAGCTAGTGTGTATTCCGGATTGACAAACAGTTTACTTCAAGTACAGGTAAACAGTGTGCAGTTTTCCATTACATTATTGGAATCTTACAGTCTCATCATTCCCATGTCCGATCCACCTCCACGCTCCACGTCTCAAATTACTAAGTTTTATAGTTTCGATTTTCGTTCTGCCGTTTCTTCTTATTTCTCATACCGGGAGATTTTCTAATAGGGAGATTGTCTAACGGGGAGGTTTTCTAATAGGTAGATTGTTTAACGGGGAGATTTTCTAATAGGGGGATTGTCTAACGGGGAGATTTCTAATAGGGAGATTGTTTAATGGGGAGATTGTTTAATGGGTAGATTTTCTAATAGGGAGATTGTCAAACGGGGAGATTTTTTAATAGGGGAGATTTTCTAATAGGGAGATTTTCTAATAGGGAGATTTTCTAATAGGGAGATTGTTTAACGGGGAGATTGTTTAACGGGGAGATTTTCTAATAGGGAGAATGCGTAACGGGGAGATTTTTCAAAAGGGGAGATTTTCTAATTGGGAGATTGTTTAACGGGGAGATTTTCTAATAGGGAGATTGTCTAACGGGAGTTTTTTTAATAGTGAAGATTTTCTAATACGGGATATTTTTTAACGTATTCCGATTTAAGTAGAATGTAATTCAGATGCAAAGATGTTTTATATTAATTCCAATTGACCTTATCACGGTTTCTACTTTAGTGGGCCAGAGGTAGAGAATTAACATTGAAAGATAGTCAAAAATAATTCTAAAACTTCTTACTAAGACCGAATCAACTTTTTGGGTTGAAGTAAGAGTGATTGTGATAGATACTTGGACAACCACTGTCTTACTTCAACCAACTTTTGTTATTAAATTGAAATATGGACATTGGAAACTTACTCCGGTCGCCCACCATGTTCACTTGGCTAAGGATCTACGGTACTCTGAACAAACGACCAGGAAGTGGTCAAGTCTGCCTTGAGTCACAAAGGATCAGCTGATTGTCAAGTCTGCGCTTTCGTCTATAGCTAATGGCCAAGTGTCCCCTATGGGCAATGGACCACAGTAAAAGGTTAAGTCTGCCTTATTGGCAATGGACCAGTAAAAGTAAAAGGTCAAGTTTGCCTTATTGGCAATGGACCCGTAAAAGGTGAAGTCTGTCTTATTGGCAATGAACCAACAAATGGTCAAGTCTGCCGTATTAGCAGTGGACCAACAAATGGTCAAGTCTGCCGTATTAGCAATGGACCAGCAGATAGTCAAGTCTGCCTTATTGACAATGGACCAACGAATGGTAAAGTCTGCCTCATCGGCAATGGACAAACAAATGGTCAAGTCTGCCTTATTTGGCAAAGAGCCGTTAAAACGGTCAAATAAATGTTTTATGGTAGTATTAATGTGAAGAATGTTTAGTTAGCTTTCAAAAAAGCTGTTCTTTGAATAATAAAATAAAATAATTGTGAAATGTATCAACAAATTCTATCATATTATATATAGAATCCCAAAAGTCAATGAGTCCAAAACTTTCTTGTCACAATAGCACAACAAAACTTCAAGATGCGAGTGAAAATTAATAAGTCCAACAAACGGTATACTTAATTGAAATAAGAAATTTCTACTACCACGTCACACAACGGTGTATTTAAATTTAATAATTTTATCATACTTTGCCTTTAAAAGGCGCAAGCGTGTATGCATAAATTAAGCAAGAGACCATTCTGTTTTGAAACGTTACATGGCTTGCCCTATTCTCATAAATACATATAGACACATACAAACATCTTTACTCTACATAAACATAAAGTGGGGCATGCGCACGGGATTCTTTCATTATTCTTGAATAAATGTTTGTATCTATGTCCGTAATATTTTGTAATTAATGAGTAAGGGTAATATTTTGTATTAATGAGCAATGACTAGACTACTGAGTCCAATCAACGGTCTATGAAATTCGGGCCAATGCGCAGTCGCTAGAAATTTACTGATTGCAACATTTTCTAGCACACTTTGTGTGCTAGGATTCAACTAGTACGTACATACAAATGTTTTTAATAATGTACCCCAAAGCAGTTGACCCGAACTCCACTGTAATCAAAGTGCCTTTGTCAGATAACTTCAGAAGGCATCAGACAAATGCACGTTGCGTGTGGTGGACATCGGGTAAACTGCTTTGGGGTACATTATTAAAAACATTAATTATTCAATACGCATGCGCCAGTTTATCTTTATACTTTAGTCATGATGGATTTCATTTTCAAGCCTTGACATTTACGTTCAAATCAGCAGCTCTAAGCAGGGAAAATGATCTTTTTAGCCTTCTTCATAAAAAAGGTAGGATTAAGTTTTTTAGAATAGTCTTTTTTGCCTTTTTACCTTTATTGATGTCATTTCAAAGGCTGGACAACAACATTTTCGTACAGTATTTCCAAATTTTGATTTTCATAGTCGAAACTTTTACAAAATTAGTGATGAGGACGAGAATGTGCAAGCAGAAATATGATATTTAAAATGGTAGTGTGGAGAAATAACCTGTCAGATGATGATTGTTTACTATTTTTAATGTTTTGCTTATTAAATTAAATTGATATGCATAAGCTAAAACGTTGTTCAATGAGTTTACAGCATGCCCAAAAATATTATTGTGCGCCATTTACGGCACACTCGATACTCATAATAGCATGAGTATCGATATATAGCATGAGTGATATTATGATTACTATAATGATACAATTAAAATATTTGTAATAAGTATCTATTGTAGTATCATTCATGGCCATAATGGAAATTAATAGATAATAAAACATATCAAGTGCGTATGTAAAAAGTAGCGGAGATAATCATACTTTACGACGTTACATGGCACTTTTCAGTGTATTTTTCCAATGACCATTTGAATCTGTATGACTTTACCTTGACCTTTCGAATCTTTCGAATTAGCCATCTCATTACGTTTGATGTTCTACGGTGTGAAGAAAGAACTAAAGTTGCACCAATTTTTAGTTTTTGAACAACACCAAAGGCAGAGGGTAAGTCCCATTTTGTCCAATTTCAAACTCGACCTCACCTTTTCTCTAAGCTCTAGATTACGTACAGAAAGTTAGAATTGATTATCTAAAATCGCTCTTTCGTGTTATCGTGCTACCAGACAGACAGACAGATCCAGCATACCTATAAAGCAGCTCCGCTGCTTATTAATTGAAATCCCTTGTATTACATGCAGTGTACAAAATTTACCACTTTTTAGCCTTTTTTACCATCACAGTGGTAAAAATGCACTTAATGGTAAAAATGCATTTAATGGTAAAAATGGTAAATTTTAGCGATTGATTAGACAGCTGAGTACAAATACACTAGACTTCCTAAAATATAAGTTTAAAAACTTTATTTTCTATGAAACATTTCAAATTAGCCCCTTAATCAATTAAATTAATCATATTTATTTGATTGTACACCAAAAATTATAAAAAAATGACGAAAAAAAGATTGTATTTGGTATCGCCCATTTAAAATTGATGCTAATTTAATTGCAATTAATTTCTCAATCGGCAAGGGTTGTTAGCGCCCCCATTGGTTGAATCCTACTCTGATTGATGAACACTTATCAATTTGTGACAACAATGATCATCTGCTAAGCTATTTCATACTTTGGCACCGAATTTTATTCAAAATTCAAACACGAAATTTAAATTAAACTATTTTTTACCATTTTTACCATTTATACCACTTACCACTACTTTTTAGGTAGTGGTATTTAACGTTAAATACCATTAAAAACCACTTACCACTGGTAAGTGGTAAATGGTATTTTGTACACTGATTACATGTCTAGTAGCAGTTCACAGCGTCTTTATGGTACAATTACTACAATAAGTACTTATAAACGTGAATATTACCTCTCACTTCTCAAAATTTGCAAATAGCATTCAATTCACTCTTTACTAATCACGTATTGTAGTGTACGTTACAGTCTCCTTAGGAAATGACGATCTCCTTCCAAAACAAGTATCATCTAAAATGGTAAGAATTTTTAACATCTATGCATATGGTTTTAGTAAAATACTTATTATACTTATTATCTCTTTGGTTACACAAAGTCCTATCATATTATTACTAATAAATACACTAATAAATACTCTAATGGATTTGCATAAAAAATTCAGACCAGCGTACCTATATAACCTTATTCTCATGGTGAAAATGGGATCATTATATCCGAATTTTAGGTTTTTGCTGATTGCTTCAGTGATAAAATCTTGCCAGTCGGAAGTTGTGACGGTAGGCACTTCTGAAGAACTTCAATCGGCAATTGACAAAGCCGCGGCAGGAGATAAGATTCAATTACTTCCACAAGCATACTATGGTAGCTTTACTTTAGGAAATGTTTCGAGAGAGAAGACTGTAAATATCTGCGGGTCTTCAAACAACGACACAAAAAACAGCACAATTTTGTATCCCGGGAAGGAGAGCAATGGGGACAACACTACGGCATTCCTGGTGAAGGGAGACAACTGGGTAATCCAGAATCTGGCCATGAATGGTTTTGATACGGCAATTGTAGTGCAAGGTAGAGGCAACGTATTCAGCTCTCTGGTGATTGACAACTGTGTGAATGGATTCCAGTTGGAAGGGAAAGAGGCTTCGATAGGGAATTGTCAAGTCTCTGTCAGAGGGAATGGGATTATCATTTCTGGCCAAGACTTCTTAATGAAAAGCAACGTAATTTCAGGCAACGAATCAAGTGTGAATATCCTAAAGAATGTCAAGTCCGGAGCTTTAATCTCAAATGTTTTAAGCGGTCCTGTGACTATCTCAGGAAAGGATTTGACAATCACCACTAACGTGGCTCAAGACTGTCCAGTTGTGGTAACGGGGTCTGGAAACACTTTTAAATCAAATACATTTAACCAAGTTAATATTACAAACAGTCATAACGAGGATGGGGGTGGCAACACTTTTAAATATGTCGAGGGAAGCAAAGAGCTACAATCTAAATTTGGCAGATTCGCTAACTTTATGGCCCACAAATTCAAAAAAATGTAAACGAAAGCTTCAGCAGACATTTATAAATAAAAAAAATGTAAAGAGTATGACATAGTAATCGAAACAAGGTTGCTATAGAGATGGTCCATTTGGGAAGAGGTTAGACGAAGCGTGATAATAGTTCGCTACTCATTATCATGGTTTTCCACGTAGGTGGACATACAGGTGAAAAAATAGTGAATTTTCAACTTGTTAACTCCTTACTCCGCGGCTAACCTTATACCACAAACATTCTTATAGCAACCTTGTAATCGAAGACAGATAATTTAATATTCACAACGGGCATTGATTCTCGAGCAGTTTAAAGATCTTGTATCACAAAATGTAGTCATTGTTCCCATTTGAAGTTGTTTATCACTGCTATATGCTTTTAACACATTTGTCATTGGCACGGGGCTCTAAATTATGCCTAAACAGGTGCTTTGTAGCTCTTCAGAAAGTAAATTTCGTTATTGACGACACGACTCTCGCTCTGTGTAAGATAAGGAATCTGCATACACAATACACACTCAAATGTGACAGCTTTTCCCCATTTCCTTGAATGGGAATGAAGGAATATGAATTTCTTAGAATCACTTCCTAAATCATGCATGACCATTCTCTCTCCTTGACGCAGACCCCACCTTCGCATTTTAGAACAAAATTAACCCTACTATTCCTGGTGTTGCCATTTAGCTATGTACAATTCTTAGACTTTTGGTTGACCAAGCAAAAGCTCCATTTCTGCAAATTTCTTGCAAAAAGGATCTGCTCTCTTTTTGTAAGAATTAATGTTTTCGACAATGTTCCCCAACGCATACCACATGAAGGTATGCCTTGGGGTACATTATTGAAAACATTAATTGGCAGATTACAAATTCAATCCCATATGCGTTTGCGTAGCCCAATGAAGGTACAAATGGAACAAATATCTTGTTCTAAATATTTTTATACATTGTAAAAGAACTAAAAGTTATAAATTTAATAATTGCAAAAATGAATGGATTTTTAAATTCTTTTAAGTTACAATGCTTTTTGATATGTAGACTTTTAAACTTAATGTCGTTCAAGAATATCTTGAGGTATTGTAGGGTTAAGAGTACATAAAGATATTTCGGTTTTTTGAATAAATAGATATACTGGCCTCAAGACAGTCATAAGTAAATCAAATCATCATTAATAAATCAATGTAGGTAATTTCATGGAATGTGAGAGAAGAAATAATTTCTGAACATATATACAGGGCCATTGCTTATAATATTCCTCCCTACTATATTATATACCTCCACAGAACAGACAAGGCGTCAGTAAGCTTTGAAATCATTTGAAGTTTATTTTGCAAATTGAATCAGTCCAACAATAACAAACCTGCACACACAGTCATAACTTTCTTGGAACCCATTTCATTTTCAAAAGTAAATTACTAATTTTATAATGTTATAATGACCCTTTATGACACTTATTTGTGGGGGATGAGTGGAGAAAAATATTGTAAGTAATGACCCTGTACTTACTAAATCAATAAAATCAATACTAGTATATGCTAAAAGGTAACCGAGTATATTTACAGTTTGTCTCAGTACAAATTTAACCTTCACAATATAAATGGATTCTGATTTTAGCTGTCAATTTCGCAAATAAATAGCGAACTCTGATTACGTATTTAATTATAGCTACATAAAACCAATTTTAAACATTACCAGAACTTCGAAAATACTTGATTATTAAATTTTATTGTTATTTAGCGAAAATTAGGAAATACTTAGTGATTGGAAACAATTCTCAGGGATACCTGGCTGAAAACTAAAGAAAATAATAACCCAAGAGAATATGGAATTAATTTTTAGTAAATTTAGAAAAGCTTTACAGATATTTTTTGATCAGTTACCAAAAATATTTGATTTGAACACTCAGCTAGATTGTATTTCAGCTCAAATCTGTATCCCTTACAAATGGAATCGCAAAAAACGTCGTTTGGTTGGAAAATCTTCAAAGTGTTCAGTTTATCTCTACAATTTCACTTTTCTATTTCAAGTCTTCCAAGCTACTGTACTCTTGATACGATTCTACAATTCGATTCGTTACGTGAAAGGAGAAGTTTTTCATCAAGTTATGCATTTCATTTTTGCTGCTTGCTATGCAGGAATTAGTGTTCTTCAAATTAACACATTTTTGAACAAAAATGAGATTCGATCCTGCGCCAATCAATTTATACAACTTCTTTCTACTCTTCAAGGTTTTATAGATTAAATTTCCATTGTTTTTATTAATATTAAAAGTTTCACTAAATAATAAATGGGTTGAAGTAAGACAGTGGTTGCACATTTTAAAAATTGCGCCATGAAATACACAGGGCCAAGATCCACTTTCAAGGGACCTATGACCTAATCTAACCCAATTAAAACAATAACATTGATAGGTATTTGTGCAACCACTGCCTTACTTCAACCAATAGGTGTGAAACCAAAAGTATCTGCTTTCATAACAAAATAGTGTTTTTTTTAAAATTCTACAGCCAATGGGGAAATTCATCTAGAGTCTGAAAAGAAATTAAGATTGATTTTCATCGGATGTGTATCGACGATTTTATTAAACACTCCACTAAGTGTCATTCTTTTCTTGGTGTATCCCAATCGTCATTACTATTTTCATACCCTATTTTATGAAAAGATTGAAGACGCAAGCATTTGGGTTCTTTTAGCTTTCGTGACTTTGGAAACCATTACTGTATTTTGGGACTGGATCTTCTTTTTATATAGCTTTCTTTTTCACATCGGTTACACTTATTGTTGTTGTTCCTATTTACGAATTCTCAGGTATTTTTAGAGATTTTACATATCATTTGCTATTTACATTGATTTCAATATTAGATGTTTGTTTTTATTTAGAGCGAAAGCAAAACTTTGTAGCCCATCCGATTTTCTTACTTCCTACAGGACGATTCAAATCCTGCACAATCAATACAATGAATGCTGTTCAACAATATTCCAGCCGCTACATAAATTCATGCTTCTTATAATCGTTATCGGCAGTGGCTTCACTTGCATCAAATTTTTAAAAGACCCATCGATACCTGTTTGGATTTATACGCTTTTAGTACCAATCTGCATAATCTGTATGATCTATCTGTTGCTATTTTGTGTAATGACTGCGAGAGTGTTCGAATTGTCACAGGGCTTTGCAAAGTTTTATTTACACATGGATATTGGCACTAGTAGAGAGGAGAGACTGAGAGCAATGTCTGTTTATCGATCTTGTGTATCTATTCAGATTAAGGTTGGCTCTTTCTATCATTTCAAACGTTTTACTGTCGTTACAGTTTGCAGTACATTACTCATAAGTTTAGGCAGATTATGCATCTGGGGACTGAAAAAATAATGTTAAATGGTTTACAATTCTTAAATAATTTGTAATTAAATAAAATGCTTTCGCAGAATATTTATTTTGTTTAGCAGTAAATAGAACTAGTAACTGCAATACTTTTTTGACTACAAATAGTAATAATATGTATAACATTTCAATTCTGCTTTTATTTCTTTATGTAATAGTAATGTAAATGTATGTAAACCAAGTAACTGAGTCTGCCAAACATTACTAGTTAATACTAGAAATTAGTTCATCAATAAAATGATAAATAATTTCATCGTATAAACATGTCTACAATTAATTATCCATTCTTTTTTGTTATCATCCTACAATTACTACAGGAATGTTCTCCGAGGACGAATTAACTGACAAACGCAGTGATTCTATCATTACTATACTCACTCAAGTTTCAGAAAAAAATCAAACTTTCCTAATAATGTAATATTTTATTAAGTTGATGCCAATATTTAAAGCTTAATAATCAAATACAGTGTTGAATTTGAGTTAGATCACCACAGACAGAAAGTGTTAGGTAAAA